>VZZY01010437.1:754-35529 GCA_013400335.1 Eurystomus gularis | reverse complement strand
GCCACCGCCGAGCTGTAGAGACCAGGCAGCCGCGGCTTGGGGGCGGACGGAGGCTGTGCTGGCCACTCGTCCCTCAGGGATCCCTCCTCCTCCTCCTCCGAGTCCGTATCTGTGGTCAAAGTGGGTGGGAAGAGCGTTACATCAGAGAATGGGGGCTTGAGGGGTTTCGAGTGGGGTTTTTTGGGGGGTGCTTTGGTGCATTTCTTTGTGAAGAGGCTGTAAAACAGGAGGGGAAAGAGGCTGCAGGAGAGGCCACATGCCGCCATTTTCCACTCTTGCTAGGTCTCTCCATCACAAGTCTAAGGCTCAGCAAGTGGGAGCTGAATAAACACAGAAGTATGTATTTCCTTCTTTCAGTCAGAAATAGACACTCTCCACCTACGCCAGATGACTCCTGTCCTCCCTTCAGACAAGATCCCAAGGAGTGTTTTAGCTCAGGAGCAGAAAACTGAGGTAGATGTTTCCACTACGAAGATGCCCACCAAAGGTGCAGCAATGCCAACAACCAGTACATCGACCGGAATTAATCTTAACCATGGTTATGTTCAACACTGACCTAAATCTCCTTTTCTACATGAACCAACTCTCCCAGAGGGTTTTCAACACAGGCAGCCGGAGCGAGCCCAGCTGCCAAGCGGACAACATGTCTAACTCCAACTGTCTAACTCCAAACATGACACCCCAGACACTCTGCAGCATGCAATATGAAGTACATCAAAACAGAGCAGGGACCAAGTCTCCTCAGTCTGTGAACCACGGTTTTACAAAGCTGCCAAGCCCCACACGCAGTGAGAAGTTATCCAGTGGTGCTCCCTGGAATCCGATGAGTGGAACAAAAAGCATACGGTACCCCTGGACACAATAAAAGTGGGTATAAATTGTCACCTCCCCACTCGCGAACACACCATCGGCTCTACAACATTACAGACATTGTGGTGGGGATTGTTCCAGCCTGTGGGCAGCAGAAGATGCTTTCCAGTGTTAGCCCAGGTCAGGCATCACTCCTCACCTCTATTGCATTGGTTGTGGAGACAGAAACAAGGGATAGTCAGTTTAGGAGGCCCAAAGCCCAAATATGCAAATGATTTTAGGCATCTGACTTCTGCTAAAATCTGTGGGAATAGGATGCTCAGCTTGCCCTTTGGATCCATGCCCAAGGTTTTCAGGACTCCAGCTAGAAAATCAAGAGGTTAAGAGGCAGAAGGACTTGGCGCCAGTCCCGCTTCTCCTCCTCCACAAGAGCAGTCCACCAGTCATGGGAGGTGCTGCCATATGCTCAACCTGCCTTCCCAAATCCATCACGCTTGAGTAACCAAATGACAGGCTAAAGCCCTTTTCTTGAACCTGCACACAGCTGAAAAACCACACACCAAGGCTGAGCCATTTCAGAGTCGGTTCCTCAGTGACAACAGCCCTCCTGAGCTGAGACTCGTGCGGCAAAGGGGAACATTCCTACACCAGGAGACTCACTGGAGAGCAGACGGGTCAGACAGAAGCTACCTTAGGTCCAGGAGGGAGTTTTTGTTCATGAAATCACAGTACCAAGTGCAAGGGCACTGCAAAAGCTCCCTCTGACACGAACCAAGGCTTTTGGCTCCAGCAACAGCCCATACCTCCTCTCCCCATTAGCTCCAGGGCTCCCAGTTTAGGGGCCATGTGTCTGTCCTTGGGAGTGAAGCACATTCAGGAACAGAATTGTTGGGTGGTGTGTACAGCACAATCAGCCAAAGCCTGTGTTCAAGTCCAGTGGACACAATAGCTCCTATTTGGCCATGTAAATGGCTAATTTCATGCCAAACATTTGTTCCATTGGAGGATCACTAGCTCATCATCTTCCCCATTAGTGAAATTTCTAAACCGGTGTTGCGCTGAGAGATGTTATTTGTTATGCATACAAACACCCCAGAAGGGTTTTAACGTGGGACTTAAATAGCTGCAAGCGAAGGAAAAGATGCGTATGCAAGTGAGCTAAGACAATTACACAACCAGGCCTCAGACCATAAACTCCCAAGTCCCTCACGTGCTCTCTGCCCCACTGTCTGCTTGAACTGTTAAAGGCTCTTCTACCTCTGATTCTACTGTCTTCCCAACATGACCTGCAATTCAGATTTTTCCTTCTGCCACAGGGGTCCTCAGCTCTGCTCGGTTGCAGGCACTTCTGCCTCAAGTGCACTTTGGGTTCAAAAATCAAAATCACAGGATGCCGGGGTGGAGATAACCGCTGATGAGACAGATGGGAAGGCTGAGCACAGTCAGCCAGGAATCAAGCCACAACACTGAAGGGCAGGAGGATGCTCACGAACATCAGTGCTCCTGGTAGGCTTTGCCTTCTCCAGCTGACTCCATGGCATAACCCTAAAGCCAGTCCCATCTAACTCAACAAGGACTTCAAAAGTCTCCTGGACCTCCTAGAAGCTATGAGTACTCATCTTACAAGTAAATGGAGAGTGTCTACTCCCACCAAAAGCAAGAACATGGATCAGCATCTTTTTTTAAGCATATTCCCAACAACACAGGCCAGGAAGAGATATTAATATTGCCTATCTCTTGGGCAGCAAGTTGGGTGTACAACTCATGCTGACCTCAAAGATGCAGCAGCATTGATTAGCCAGGGAGGAGCTCACTTTACACTCATGAGAAAAACCAGACTCATCTCTAAGACTCCTTCCAAGATGCCAGAACCTCCCACCACAAGACCCCACGACAAATTACACTGTAAGAAGAGATAAATGAGGGGTTACTTACTATAGGAGTAGCTGCTAACTTCAGATATTGCTGGTGAATGGGAAACCTTGAGCTGGTTTTTGACTTTTAACCCCACCTCCATCTTCTTCATTTTGGCAGCCACTTTGTTTTTACCTTCCTTGCTGGTTTTCAGTGACAGGCCCAAGTTCTTGGCCAGGCTCTTCTTCTCCTCCTTGCTTGGCAGAGCCTCGTGGGGTGGGAGGTACCTGCTGCCACCTCCACTATTTTTCGACTTTCCCCCGGAGCTGTCGGCAAACTTGAAGGGGGATTTGAGCTTGTCTTGTTTGGTGAGTGACAAGGCTTTGTCAAGCTTGCTGGCCAGCTGCTCCTGATCCGATGGCACCTTCTTCTTTTTGAGCTTTAACTGCCGAGGTGAAAGGAAGAAGGTGACTACAGAGCAGATATCATGGCAGACCTGAGGGATTTTACTAGCCCTTGTAACTGTCTCTCAAGCACACTAGTTAATAAGGCCTCAAAATGACAGTCTTAGGCCCCAGTTGCCATAACCCACCATGGTGCTACAGAGGAAGAAGAGGAAGATGTCAGCAAACACCACAGCTTCACCCTTATCGAACACTACAAAATCGTAAGATTAACTTAGAAAAACTGAATTTTATTCCAACAGAAATAGGTTCATAGAACAACATGTCTTGGAGTTCTTTTTTCTCATTACCTTCTGTTTTTTAGGATATGTTTGGGTTGGTTTTACAAGCTTTTCTCTAAATCACAAGGATGAAAAATCTTCTTTACCCAAAACCTCAGCCAAATAAATATGGATTTCCACATAATCAACCAGCTCCAGAGGCTGGGATGCCAAAAAGACCCAAATACCTCTCAGCAAGAGCATCAGCACCACTGCATTAAAGCCAACGCTGCTACATTCTTTTCAGTATTTTCTTGCTTCTTGAAAAAAGTAAATATGCTTTTACATGTGCTACAGCTAGATAACAGCAGCTGTAACTCTGGATTGCGCCTGTATGCGTTTTGGATTTCAGCAGCAGCTTAAAGCTCCAGTGAATTTCTCATTGCCTCAACGGCCACAGAAGAAAACCCTGCATTTAAAATAGCGAGGTAGCGCTTCCTTTTCTCTCTCGCTTCAGGAAGTCCATTCTCCTCCGCTATCTTGACAGGTGAAGGGGTAAGACAAGCCCTGCTCTGGATTCAGAATCAGGGCAATACTGTGATGCTTCAGATGGCTTGAAGGCACTTGCCTCTCTGCTGCCTACCAAAGAGGTCCGATCTCCATAAGCCAGCATTAGCCTTTACAAACACCCCTCCGCTGCACATACAGTCCTCTCATGAAGAGCCTCTAAACTCACATAAACTGAGAGACGACGCTCTAAGATCAGGAGGAGTAATCCAGTGCAAGCCAACACTAGCAAAGCAGGGAAGAGATCTACTTTTGGCCCATGGCTCCATGTTCCCCATGAGGGCACTGACCTCATTTGAGAAGCTGGGAACTGCATCGTGCTCTTCCCAGCTCTGGTTCCTCCCTTTCATCTTGCCACTGCTGCTCTCCACATCCTCGTCCTCCTCCGGGAGGGCCCCTTTGTGCCTCTTCTTCATGCCCTCGCCAGTCTCAGAGTCTTCAGAGAGCAACAAGGACTTGCTCAGTCTGCAAGCCAAGCACAGGATGGGTCAAGGCGGGGGGTTCTCCTCCCTTTGATCCCCACCAAGCTCACAAGTGAGGTTAAATGTCTCCTAGGACAGTGGGGATCCTCAGCGGGAGCCAAGTCCACTGTGGGGCGACGACAGTTTGGACAAGGTTTTCCACCAAACAGGAGAGCCAAGGAGCCCTTCTTGCACACTCTTGGCCACCAGCACAGATGAGGGTGCCTGAAATCAGTGACCTGCAAAGTGGTCTCTTAAAGGAAGTATTTGGTGTCTTGAGTAACAACCACCAAGAAGTGCCTGATTTGGTACAGAGCAGCAGAGGGAAGGCCAGACAGCTGAGTTGACCCTGCAGATCTTTTCCCACCTCTATTTTCATGGACTCTGTAGGTGCCCAGAATCCCCAAGGCCCAGGGAGGTGCCTCACTGCCCAGACACTTGCTCTGGTTGCTTGGGTATGAGCAAGGAGGTGGTAAGGAACTGCCACACAGGGTGACACAGAGGGACAAGGGCACTGCAGGGACTGGCTCGCTCAAAGGACAGGCAAACTGCTCTGCAAGCCTGGCTGTTCTGTGAGAGGCAAGTGTGACCTACGTCTTCAGTCTTGCTTCGGGATTTGGGGGGAAAGGAGAGGGTAAATAAATAATTTAAAATAAAAAACAAAAAAAATAAAGTAGGTGAGACTATAAGCACATCTTTCACTGCTTTCCAGCTGTCTCCAGTAACTACCTGATGGACGATCAGTCAAGATCTCAAGACTTCTATCAAGCCCCCATTAAAAGCCCTTCTATGCCGCCTCCCTCACACGAAGCCTGCTGGCCCAAGTCATACGATCACCACGAAGTCACTGACACAAGGCAGTTTGCTCAGCTTCCAGGCATCTCCCCTCCATCCTCTCTGCTGACCTCCACAGACAGCTAAAACCAACACCTTAGGCCCTGAACGATGGCTGAGGGTCCACCTCCCACTCCAGGCTGCTCAAGAGTTCCTGTGATGCGGGGACATGCACACGCAACATGATCATGCACGCACACATGCACAACTCCAGCCATCTCTAGATGCCTCCAGCCTTGTCCAGCCATCCAAACACAAAGAGCAAAACACAGAGTCACCAAGAGGACAGATTTTCAGAAGCACATGGTCAGTGGGAGCTGGGCACCTGAATCTAATTTGTAGTCTTGAAAGGACATTTGCAAAAACATGTAGCACGCAGGGAGGCAGCTTGGAGATGCCTTCCCATTGGAAAGACTTGGCCATCTATGGATGGTTAGATGGCCAACGGTGGTGAGATCCAGGCATCCAAACAAGAGCAGCTGGACTTGGAAACGAGAATATGACAGAAGAAACAATGATCCAGACACTTGAAAGAGAGAGATCAGGCAAAACCAACTCCCACTGATTAAGGGAACAGAGACGAAGACAGCAGAAACACAGCAGAAAGGCCCTACCAAGGAGATAACCTGGAACAGCCCCGTCCTTCCGGTTTTTGACATCAACATCCCTGCAATCAGCTCTACAGCACCCGCTTGCACCGTCTGCTCTCCTGAAAACACACGAGGACACGCTCCCCGACACCATGAGCTCGCCTACAAGTCCCTGCCCAGCCAGCTCCTCCGTATCTCCTCACCACTGCTCAACTCAGCCTGTCCTACTTGCACCCAACACCAGACACATGCTCTACCAGCAGGGAGGGAGGAGGCTGGCACCGTATTCCCACTGTAAGGACCCACTCACGGTAAATTCACACGCTTCCACAACAGCAGCGCTGCCAGAGACTGGCCTGCCAACACAACGCCGCGGCGAGCCCCCGCTGCATCCGAGATGCTCTCCCCACGTCAGACCCTGGCGCAGCGACCCTGCCATTTTCCCATCTTCCCCAAATTCCAGCCTTACTTTCCACTCTTGCTGTCACTCTTCCCTCTCTCCTTAATGGGTGACAGAGCGCTTGATCCAAGTTTCCTCTTCCTGGGCCTTCCAGGGCCTCTTCTCGCCAAGCTTCTACTTTTCTCGTCATGCTTTTCCCTTTAAAAAAACCACACGCTTCACTGTTAACCAAGGCAGAAAAAAAAAAAAAAAAAAAAACAAAAAAAAAAAAAAAGAAAAAAAGCAAAATCAAATTTTGCAACGAAAAAGCGAAACAAAAAGGGAAAAAAATGAAAGCAAATAAATCCAAGAAAGAAAAAAGGGAAAAAAAATTTAAAGGAAGCAAGCAAGAACAGGAGCCAACCCAGAACCTTCGCCTGTCACCAAACTGCTAAACTGAGCTGCTGAAGCCAAGGTTGTCTCTAACACGGTCTCCCAGCTGCGTTCACCACTGATGGGGCTGTTTTGTCACATAGCCTAGGAGTGTGCTGTGCAAAGCTCTGGCGGGCCGTACCAGGAGGACAGGAGAGGAGACAGGGAGGGATGGAGGGCTGTTTTCTCTCCCGGACTGAGAGGCAGTGAAAGTGCCCAGCTGGAAAAAAAGAGACCGAGTGAGCAGCCTGCGACTTACTCAGAGTCCCTGCGGCGCTGCAGCTTCACCAGCTCCCGCTGCTTCTCCTTGTACCGCCGCTGCAGCTCCGCCAGCCTCATCCTGTAGTCCAGCTCCATCGCGTCCATGTTCTCGATGGCCGATTTGATGGAGTACATCTAGGGTAGGGAGCCAAGAGGGGGCGAGAAGGTCAGGACATGTCCAGGTCCTCACCTAGACTGGGGTGACCTTGCAACGGCCAAGATCTGCAGCCCTCCATGCTTAGAGTGGAGCAGAGCACCCTTGCCCACAGCAAGCACAGCCCTAGAGCAGTACCCAAGCCAACCAGTCAAGTGAAGATGTTCTGTGGCTCATGCATGGGATGGTGTCAGCTTTTTGAGGGGGAGCAACCCTGGGAAAGAACCTGCAGGATAAAAAACACCCATGGAGCCTCTTTTTCCTTACTTAAAAGGGCAGATCAAAGTATTCCCTGTCTTGAAACACCTACTTGCTGGGTACAAAATAATTTGTCAGTCTCTCCCATGGGGAAGAGTCAGCAAGGAAAAACATCAAGGAAAAACTCTCCTGCCACTATCTTTATTATTACACGAGAGTTCCTGCTGGCTTTGTATCACAAACACCACTTCCAGGGCTGCCGAGGGTCCCGCTCAACTCAACGGCGTTGATTTGCCAACAAGGGAGGAAGCTAAATCCCACCACACTGGACTCCTGCACAGCAACCAACACCAACACTGAACGGAGAAGGGCAGCACAAGCTGGGTGGCACAAACCACGGCCGGAAGAGCAAGCTGCGATGAGGGGACGCACTGCGGCTTTTCAGGCTCAGCCATACTAAGAGCTACTTACAGGTTCATCTTTCTTCTGCATCCAGCTGTACTTCTTGTTGGGATTCAGCTCTCGAGGCAGCCGGATGGTTTTCAGACTTTCCATAAAGGGAGTTGAAAGTACTTCCATGAGCATGTGGGTGCTGGCAGCCAGCAAACTCTCCAGTGTTGGCCGGACAGGGAAACTCTCTAGACCTGCTGGAAAAGACAGAGAAAGTAGGAAAAAAAGCTACAGAAATCTACCTTCCAAGACTGCTCCTCCAGCAGGCGTAAGGAAAGGTTGATGTCCCTTTCTAGATCATGGCAGCTCAAGCAGTCTCCCAGCCACCCTTGGCCCCACTTGATTCTCCTGTTGTACCCAGCCATGGTGCAACTGGCAGTTCCCACCACGTCTCGCCTCAGGAAGTTACTGGAAGGTGAGATCTTTTAAGGGCCTGCCAAGCTCTTGGAAAGCATCATCTGGAGCTACTGGGGCCTCTTGTGCCAAACCCCAACAGACTGTAGACTCGGTGCCTGCCAGAAGGGTGTTACCCTGGCAGCTCTCGGCAAGTGGGGCTCCATTTCCGCTACACATACCACAAACTGTCTAGACATGGTGAGGGCCTTTGGAAGGGGAGAGCAGTACAAAAGCCACACGTAGCTCAGCCTACTGCAACAAAAACCCTGCTCCAACCCCATCCAAAGTACCAGCCGTTCCTGCAACTCAGGGCATTGCTCTCCTTCTTGCCTGGCTGAGGTTGCAAGAGATCCCTCCCGTGCTTCAGCTCCTCACAGACAGTACAGGGTCCACACGCAGAGAGACCCAACCTGGCCCAAAGCTGGACAAACTCCACACTCACGACTTACTTTGCATTTCTTGCTTCCGTTTCTCCAGCTCCATCTCTGCAATTTCACTCAGCAAAGTGATCCCCTGCAGGAAGGAGTGCTCCAAGGCCTGGTCAGGTAACACCTCCACCTTCATCTGGGACGGAGTGACACTGGTGGTAGTCAACAAGGAACAAGCCTGAGGCATTTCTGTGGCGGCCACCAAAGCATTCATCCCAGCCAGAGGGTCACCTGGCTTGATGTCCAGAGTCGGGATTTGGCAAGAGATTGCCTCTTCTGTGTAGGAAGGGATCTCTGGCCCCTGCTCCCCCTCCTCAGGGGGCAGGCTGGGAAACTCCCTCCCCTGGGGCACATCGGCACTCTGCAGATCCATGGCTACAGAGGCCTCCTCCCGCTGGGGCGTCAAGTCCATCTCAGGCGGCTCGCTCTCCGCATGCACGAGA
Source organism: Eurystomus gularis (assembly GCA_013400335.1). Lineage (NCBI taxonomy): Eukaryota > Metazoa > Chordata > Aves > Coraciiformes > Coraciidae > Eurystomus > Eurystomus gularis. The sequence goes on along the minus strand of VZZY01010437.1, from coordinate 26,608 downwards.
GAACCGTCATAGTCCATGTGCATGGAGCACGTTTCTGCTCCGCCTGCGGTTTCTGCCTGAGCCTCTGCTTCTGCAGGGCAGGGCACAACCTGGTAAGGAGGTGAGCAGCTCTGGAGGTCTTCCTGGTCCTGCTCCATAGCACCCAGGGCTTCCCCCTGATGCAACAGGAGATTGCAATTGTCCACGTTCTGTACTGGGACGGCTGCAGAGGTGGTGATGTTCAGAGTCCCCATGTCCTGCTCACAGATGCTTTCTTGGCTTTCCTCCATCTGCACCTCTGATTTCACCCTCTCTTCCAAGGACTCCTCTTCTGCTGCTGCTTGGATGGGCTCTAGTATTTTGGACGGAGACAGGTGGATGGGCTTGACCTCTGGGGAAAGCTCCATGTGCTCAGAGCCTTCAGCAGGCAGTGGGACGTCAGGAGCCAAGCCATCTGCATCAGATGCTGCGGTGGGTTGGAGGAGGTAGGGATAGTGTCTTCCAAAGGAAGGAGGCAGGGACTGGAATGGATATCCCGGGGGGATCTCTGCAAGATATCAGAAGGGACAGGCTGTGTAACGGATGGGTCTCCAAAGCACCTTTTCTCTCACTAAGGCATAGAGATGGGTTCCCTTCACTTCTGTCATCTCCGGTCTCTTCCTGTTCTCAAGCAGTAGCTGCTTTGAGCATGCAGCACGCAGCAGCACCCCAGAGATCCCTTCTGCACCTTTCCAGCACTCTCCTGCAACTGGAGAGAGATCTGCCTCTTGCATCCTTTTCCCACTGAGACTTCAGCCTTGGAGGAACCAACCCAGGCTCAATGCAAGGGAAGAAGACAGCCCAGAGCCCTAGGTGCCCCTGAGACCCAGGCATTGATCCCAGTCCAAGATCCCTGGTCCTTGCCTCTCCCCTGCCTTTTAGAGGAGCTACGTGGTTTTCTCTAGGGGGAGGGATGGAAGCAGGAAAGAGCCAAGGAGAAAAAGGGAGGCAGGCACAAACACAACGGGACTCTGCCAAAGCAGGGCTCTCTTACCTGGGAACAAGGCCTGATATGGACCAGCAGCCTCTTTTTCCAGCTCCAGGTCTTTCTTCTCCACAGTCTCGGGCGCCTCTTCCTTTGGAGGGATGGCAGGGGCAGGGGGTGGAGAGGCGGGGGGTGGGCTGGAAGGATGGGAGCTGGGGGTGGCGGGGTAGGAGTAGGCTGGCTGCGAAGGTGGCTCCTCCATCTTTTGGATCACCTCAGCTTTGAGCACAGACACAGGTGAGGCCCTGGGAGAGAGGGGAGGTGGACTCACAGCCTTGCTGTAGGACGTGGAGGCGCTGGGAGACAGTACAGGTGGTTTTCGGTGCACCAGTCCAGGGGCAGAGGAGGAAAGGCCTGATTTGGCACTGTCCAGGCTCCGTTTCGTCACCTTCTCTTCCATATCTGCACGCTGCTCGTTCGCCTTCAGTCTCTCCTGCGACAAGAACAGAGCAAAACTCAGCACAACATCTCTACCTGCTCATAGGAAAGCGGCACAGACCTACCACCAAGCAACACCACAACACGGTCTTATCAAATATGCACTGGAGTAAAACACACGTTCCCCAGTGCAACATCATTTGAAGACCAATCTGATGGAGGGTGACACTGATCTGTGACAGCTTTCTTTACAAATTCCCAGCTCTGGGAGTCATGTGAAGGGTGTCTCAGCTTTCACTTGCAACCACAGCAAACCATTTCTACTTCTAAGCCTCCAGCCTAGCAAGCACACACGCAAAACGAAGGCTGAAAAACAGATGACCACTATAAAAATTAAATGGGTATAGAACACCCAAATGAAAGCTCACAATTTCCAAAATCGTTTGGCAAATGGGAGCTGGCACCAGGACACAGTGTGACTGCCACCAGGATTGCAGCTGCTTCCCTGAGCCACTCAGAAGGTTTCTTTGAAGGTGACCAGGGATGAAGCCGCTCAGTGAAACAGAGACATCCCTAGGGAGTGAATCAAGATGCTGCTGGGCAGCTCTCGTGACAGCACTGCTCGATTGTAGCTGTGGTGCTGAGGGACGTGGTTTAGTGGTGACCAGGTAGTGCTGGCTTAACTGTTGGACCTGAGGAGCTTAAAGGTCTTCCAATCACAACCATTCTATGGCTCTACACTAAATCCCTCCAAAATCCACCCTCACTGTGCAGGATGTGCTGAATGCCTCATACCCCAAGGACCAGGGCAGGATCACTCAACACATCCATACCCTTCAGACACACCTGCAAACACCAGGACAGCTGCTTCCCCCCCCACCACACACTCCAACTTCAGGCTCGTTTCACACCCAAGCAAGAAGCTCCTGAAAACGTACCACGAGCTGGGCACTCCTCTGTAGCTCCATGGCGTGGGCCGCTTGCTGCTGCAGGATGTACAGCTCGTGCTGCCGCAGCAGCTGCTGATGAGAGAGGAGCTGGAGCTGGTGAGCGTGCTGGAGGGAGCTCCTGGTTGGGGGATACATGGCGGGCCACAACGGGGGTGCCCGGTCCATCAGCTCCGCTGGGGAATGAGCAGAGATGCAGTCAGGAAGGCAGGAGGATGGGGGTTGCCAGAGAACTCAGGATGGTTGCAGGCAAGTGTCTCTACCCCAGTCCCAGGGTGTGAGGGATGACAAACATTGGGCTATGCAGAAACGCAACCGGAAATGCAGAGGGGACAGCGCACTGTCCACCCCATGGGTCCTGGGGCCATCTGACTCGCTTTGCTCTCTAGGTTTGACTGTCCCTCACTGAGCCCATGAGTACATTCTCATAATCAAGGACTCAGACTCTACGGGGAGGTGCAGGGGATGAGGAGCCACTGCTGAAGACTGCATTTCCAGCTCTGAAAGACACCTAACAAGAGGCCAGCTCATGCCCACCCTAAGGCTGTGGCTGCTGGTCCCCATGGGTTCATATGCTCCTATCAAGCCCCCTCTAAAGGCTGTTTCCTCCACAGCTGTCAAAGGATAGTCCCTGGGGACACAGTCACATCCTTACCAAAGTGTGGCAAGTGCTCACTGGGGATCACAACAAGCTGTCCCGACTGCGGGTCTCTGGCAAACTGGTAGGCAGAAGGGAGAGCTCCCCCCATGGCAGGGGGGAAGCCTGGAGTCATGCCCTGGTGCAGGGAAGGATGACCAAGCCCTGTAAGAAGAAACACCACAGTCACAACTCAGGGGATGCAGCTCCTACTCATGAGATAAGTCATCTACCATTTGATTGCTCCAAAATACCTCCTCCCCTTTGCCCTGTGATCAGTCAGCAGCCTCGCTGGGCACTCTGCAGCACCTCTCCCTGGACTGCATCACTGCGAACACCCCGTGGACACATCGCTCCCTCCCAGGGCACTCACCGTAGGGATGGCCAGCCAGCCACATGGAGGGGCTCCCGGTCCTGGGGAGCCACGGGTGGGCTGCCAAGTGTGAAGCTGGGTCTGCAGACCAGCGACCAGAGCTTGTCAAGGCTGGGCCTCCCGTCACCATGAGGTTGGAGTTCAAACCGTTCGTGGCGCAGCCAGAGGGGTGTATCCGGGCAAAATCTGCCAGCTCCTTGCTCTCTCTGGCAATGGAGGAGGCAAGAGAGAGAGTGAGAGAGGGTCCAAGGGCTGAGGTTACTGCGTGGCTGGAGGGGCCTAGGGACCAGTCTGCAGAAGGAGTGTGTTTGCAAGCCAGGGTCAGACATTCAAGGAGACCTGTGATGGAGGTGGTTCACATCGTGTCCAGAACAAAACATCCCACCTCTCCATCCCTTTGGAGCAGGCATGGATTTCACAGAATCATAGAATGGTTTGAAAGGGACCTCAAAGATCATCTAGTTCCAACCCCCTGCCATGGCAGGGACACCTCACACTAGACCAGGTTGCTCAAGGCCCCATCCAACCATTTGCTCTGCTGCAGATTCAGGATCTGCCTATAACCCCATGGTACCCCACTCAGCGCTCCTCTCCACACCAGCAAGGCTGGTGTTGGCAGCTACACCATGATGGATGCAACTCTGTCCCCTCCTCGGACAGGCTGTCCCCAAGCAGGGCTTGTGGCACAGTGGCAAAGGACCCCATCTCCCTCCAGCCCTCACCTGAGCAGCTTCTCCTGATCCCGCTCCAAGCGCCCTGCCAGGAGATGGCTGTCCCGGTGGCGGCTCCTCTCATCCCCGCAGTCATCTTCTGAGCGTCCATGCCCTAAGAGACAACCCAGCACCATCAGACACCAGAAACAGTCCAGGGAAGCTGTCCCCTCTCCTCTGGGAATGGAGAGGCAGCACTCTGAGAGGCACCACACCCAAATACCACTGTCAGGATCAGGTTGAAGTCCTAAAGGACTGGGCAAGGCTGCCTACATGCTCGAGATATTCTCACTAAGGTGACTCCTGGTATCACCCTGCTGCATGTGGTTTGAGGTTTGTGTCTCCAAGCCATCAAGGGACACAGCTGCCAGGTCAGGCCAGTCTCCCAGGACAGGACAGCCACCAGCCTGGGAGCAACAGGACCAATGGGACCGTTCTTGCTGAAGGACAGTGGCAGATTTCCCATCTCAGAAGGAGTCGAGGCCCAGCTGAAGCCCTGCATCAAACCCCACAGTCCTGCTTAGCACATCTTGCAGGGGGGGATTTTATCTCTGCACCTTTTGAAGCACCTTCTGCTCTTGTAAGCCAGTCTTGGAGCCCTGGGGATGCTCCGAACCCCTGCCCTTCTGCAACAGACAGAACCAGTGCTACAGACCCTCACAAAACCGGTGTGCTCCACTCTGCAATTCAACCCGTTAGCGGGAGTCCTCATCCCCTGCTCTGAGCCATGCAACAAGAAAGGGGCTGGCGAGGCAGGGGCACATATGGCAGATGAGGGCAAGAGTCCAAAAAGGGGGGGCCTGGATGTTTGGCTGGAGAAACAGCTTGTCCATAATCAGAACAGCTCTTGCAAATCCAGCCTGGCACGGCAGCAGCATGTCTGCGAGAGGTTTGGAAGCACCTTCACAGCAGAGAACGGCAGCACCTCGCTTAGCCCTGCCAGGACCAGGTACTGGGGCCACTCTTCCCTTATTTTATCCAAGATCTTCACCCTAGCTGCCTGATTTTAGGCTTGCTTTTCCCTAGGTTCTTTCTTGCATGTGCGTTTTCTCCACAATTCCCTCTCCATGTTACGCTTTGGTGATATGCTCCACTCCTAAATCCCAGCCCTGCTGCTTGCAGCGAGCAGCCGGCCAGTCTAACGGGGCCAGGAGGAAGGTGTTTGCTTCCCCTGGCTCTTGGTGCTCCCTGCCTGGGCGATGCTCGGCACCCTGCAGCACAGCCTCGCACGGCTGCACCCTGGCTCCCTGGCAGCCCTTTCTAGGGTCCTCGCTCTCCCATCTGGATAAGATTTGGCACACAAGAAAGCATCTCGGAATATCAAATCTATTCTGCTGACAGGCAAGCTTTTCAAGGAGGGCCCCACTGTGTATTTCCACAAACCTGGACAGCCCACGGGGATTTTTTTGCTGTCAAGTCTCCAATTCCCTCAGCTTTTACTGTCAGAAGGAATCCAGGAAGAAGACAACATCTCTCCTGGCTCCTCTCCTCAAGGCTCCTTCCATAGGCTTCAGGCACAAAGCAAAGATGCTTTGAAACCTGGCACACACCTCTCCCTCCCAAAGGACTTCCCAGGGCCACCACAGTGCCCTTGCAGCCTGCCAGGGCTCCGAGCCGTGGCTGTCCCCAGCCAGCCTCTCCTCAACCCCATGCAGCCTCCATGGCTCAGTTTTACTACCCAGCCTCCATGGCACAAGGCACGGGGGTTCACGAATCCCTCGGGAGCCCCAGCATCCCATCCTTCCCTGCTCCTCCGCCAGCATCCCCACTCGCACACAAACGCCCTTCCACTCCCTAGCCCAGGTTTCCCCTCTTTGGAGCCCCTTTTCCTATTTATTTTCCCCAACTGCCTCTTTGGTGTCAGCAACACGGAGCAAGCCCTTGGTTAACTCGCAGCCTCCCTCCCTTCCTTGGCACAAGGTGAGCTGACACCCGTCCCAGCCTTTTATTAGAAACACATTATTTTGTGATTTTATCTCCGCTCCTCCCTCTCCCATCTCCATTACTTGTGCCCTGTTATTTATAGACGGGTTTATCATCTTTTTTCTCATCCCCATCCAAACACACGCACTTTCTTCTTCCTCTAATTCCCGTCTAGCCCCCACCCCGCCGACAAGACGGTCCCTTTTCTGTACAGACCAATGATTGTCCGGACAGTGAATGATCATTTTGTCTATATATATGAACATGACGCACGGACCGCATAGAAAAATTCAATCAGTTATGCATGGAGGAAAGGCTTAGGTCCGTTTCCTTGACAACCAATGCCCAGCACTAAATACTTGCATTTTACTTGCCAAATACTACAGATTAGCCAACTAAAGCCTGCTTTCTCCTTCTTAAAAGGTCTAAACATTCAAGGACCGTCCACTCAGCGCAAGCAAGCTAATGTTATTAGACGAATATCTCCTGGCACACAAAGGGGGGGCAGCATTTGGGGGGCGAGAGGAGGAGAAAAGCAGTCTTGTTTTCTGTCTGAAAGCCAACTGCATCACTTAGCAACGAGCCCGGAGGCCTGCCAGAATTCAACCCTTGTTTGCAGCCTTTTAGTTCGGCTCAGTAAATTACATTTAACGCAAGCTGGGAGGGTCTGGGACGATTGAACGGCTGAACAAACAGGTCCCTGTGCTGCCCACGAGGTCCTCGCTCGGCTCCCGCCCGGCCGTGGGGAGGGTGACGGGAGGCGATGGGAATGGGGAGAGCGGCTGCTCGCTGGGAGAGACTGCCTCTCACCGCCGAGGTTTGGGAGAGGGGGGAAAAGGCAGAAAAACGGGAATGGCGAAGGATAAAAATGGAAAGCCAACCATTGCTCGCCGGCCGCTCGCTTTGGCATCGCTCCTTGGCACGCCAAGAGCCGAGATCTCCCCGTGCTGGGCAGCCCCCGGGTGTTATCTTGCTGCACAAGCCAAGCAGAGAACCAAGAAACTTGCCGGAGTCATCCTACTCCTGCCAGCACCATGGATTAAATCAAATCCAAGAGATCAGACCACTGGCACAAAGGTGGATTAAGGGGTTTCTCTGTCGCTCCCTTTTCTAACGGGGATCATACACATGGACAGGGGTTGTCCTCGGAGGTGGACAGAGGGGAGGGAAGAGGGGAAAGGTGACCCCCTTTCCAGAGTCTTGCTCCTCACTGTGGTTTACAGCATGTCCTTGGCTGGGAAGGGAAGGCAAAGAGAGCTGAGGATGCCAAGCTCAGCTCATGCCACACAGCCTGCCCTGGCTGGCTGCTGTCCCCAGGGAACAGATCCCGCAGGAAGTCCTGAGAGAGGTCTGGGGAACCTACCTTTGATGCTGCTGAGAGACAGCGAGCGATCCCGGTCTGCCAAGCTGGGCCCCAGCTTGCTGCTGCTGCTGCTGCTGTTGTCCTTCTGCCGGGCCACAGCCACAGCGATGCCGACAGGCAAGTGCCTCACCTCCACCTCGCCCTGGGAGCCGATGCTCTCGCGGCCAAAGGATTTGGCACTCTCAGGTCTCTCAGGGTCCCTCTTGAGCTGCTTTGCTGGCTGCTGCAGCAGCAGCTGCTGCACTTTGGAGGCACCCAGCTGCGAAGAGTCCAACTTCACGTTGCCCAAGCCACCAAAGGGGCTCTTCTTGCCACAGCTCTGCCGGGACGCAGTCTCCTTGGCAAAGCTGCCACTGTACTTGATGAGGCTCTGCATGGCTGACCCTTCACCATGGGAGGGGGGGTGGAGGACGTCCGCAGCACCCCGTGAGCCCACCACCGAGGACCGTGGCAAGCCGCTGGGGTCAAGGTAGACCTTCTTGGCTTCCTCCTCCACCCGGGTGACGTGGTTGTGTTGCGCGGCCAGCACCGCCATCTGCGTAGTGGCAAAGTTGCCCATCTCAAAGGGCTTCCACTTCTGCTCAGGCGGTTTCAGCTGACCATGGTCCAGGTGCTGCCGGGAGGAGTCCAAAGTGCCGTAGACCTTCGCTGCTTCTTTGGAGCTGGATCGCTGGAAGCGGTCCCGCTCGCAGGGGCGATGCTCTGCCTCTGGACTCGGCTTCAGCAAGTCCTTGGAGGCCAGGAACTCCCTGCTCTCTGGAGAGCCCAGCCCCGGCCGGTTGAGGAAGGGCTCCGAAGTGACCTGTCTCTTCAGCGCCATGGAGTTCGCCCTGATCACCGAGCCCTTCTCCCTCAAAGCTTCCATCCTTTTGGCATCGCTGTGGCAAGAGAAGTCCTGGGACAAGAGCGTGCGGGAGGCATCTGTGAGGCACCGTTCTGTGGGCGACTGCAGCACCCCCACCTTGCCGAGGTCCTTGTCCTTCGCCTTGTTGTCGCGGGCCTGCGAGGCGATTTGGATGGGCCCGCTCCTCTCGTCGTAGGCTTCGACCGAAGGCACGAAGGTGGGGGCGATGACTTTGTGCTCCCTCCCCAGCTCCTTGGCCGGCGGGAAGATGGTGTACATGCTGGAATGGACGGGCTGTGGAGGGAATGTTGTGGCTGGCGTCATCTTCCCCGGCTGCGAGGGATGCGGGGACGGGCAGCTGCAGGAGACGTGCAAAGCGCCCACGGAGGGCAGGAGGGGCTCCCCCCGCTTCAGCCGCTCGGCGTGGGCATGTGCAGAAGGCCTCATGTTCTCATCGTGCCGAGTGGGATCCTTGGCACAGCGGTCCTGCTCAGCACCCAGGACCTTCAGCATGGGGTCCCCACCACCATTGCAGTTACTGAGGGAAGAGCTCTGCAGTGGGTTCTTGGACTTGGGCTCCCCGCCGCCCGCACCCCTATTTGGCATGTGCTCGGCCAGGAACGGTGAGAGACGTTCACCGACCTTCACCACCTTCTCCACCACGCTCACTTTCCGGTCACTGTCGGGTTTGGTGTCCTGCGTGAGGTCTACCACGCTGCGGGGCCGAGGCTCCTCCTTCGGCTTGCTCTCCTTCTTGGCAAAGGGCAAGGGCAGATCGCTCCGGCACACCCGCTCCTTCCCACCAGGGTCTTTCAAGCTTTCTTTCGAGCTCTTGTGCAGCTGCCCAAGGTCCTTCTCCCGGAGCAAAGTGCTCGATGTGTGGTTGCCTGCGGTCCTTGAGAGGGGAGGCTGTGGGTGCAAAGCAGACTGGCCTGCATGGCCAGACAGGTAGAATCCATCTGCAGAAGAAAAGCAAACAAAATTACCACAGGCCTCCAACCCCTTCAGTCCCACACAGAGATAGACAAGAAGTGGCAAACAAGGAGGGAATGGGTTTCAAGGATGTCTCAGACATAGCCAGGAAGGACCAGTATAGAGGAGACCAAGCAGGTACCTCCATGTGGCCCAGGAGGGATGTGGGATGGCCCTGTCTCTGATGCATGCTGATGTGACAGCATGTGGGGGCTTCAAGGAGGGACCTAACCGGGTTCACTACAGCACAGCCACACCTTGGTTCTTCTAAGATCAGGAAATATCCCTAGATGATAACTCCAAGGGGTTCCTGCTCTTCACCCTCCACATCCCACCATCCAACAGCTCCAGCCCAAAGAACAGGGGGAGCACCCGGGAGTGATGGAGGGGAAGGGTGTGCGGGGACCCAGACTCACCTTTCTGTGACTCGAAGAGGCTGTGCTGACCCAGCTGGGCCAGGAGAGGACTGCTGGCGCTGGGGGGCTCGAGGTGGCTCAGGGGAATGTATGATGGGTAGAGCCCATTAGGCAGATGGGAAAAGCCTGCAGAAAATGGGAAACAGAAGAGGGAAACATGTTTCAGCCCAAGCGGCACGCCGCCTTGGAACAAGCCCCGCAGGAGCACAGACTGTTGTGGCTGCCGGTCCCTCGCGTGCCAGGAGTGACGGCAGCGGGGACGCGTGCGGCAACGCGCACAGCCCACAGCGGGCAACGCTGCTCGGGAACCCGGCTTTGAGTACCCCCACCACGATCCCCCAGCTCGCTCTCTGCACAGTTCTAACTTTGCCGCCGGCAGGCTGCACGTGGAGTGTGCTGCTTTCTGGGCACAGCCTTAAATCCGCAGGCAAAACACCCAAACCGCCCAGCCGATAAGCTGTTTTATCACAAGTACAGCGACCTGCGGGTGAGGGCACTCCCCAGCACACTTCCCAACCAGTGGTATGACCCTCTTGCCGGCACAGTTCTGCCAACACAGCCCATCCCCGCTGCAGCTGCCCAGCACCAGGTACAGGCTTTGGGAAAATGTGAGAGCATAGAATCATTGAATCACAGAATGAGAGAAAGTTTTGGGTTGGAAGAGACCTTTAAAGCTCATCTAGTCCAAACCTCCTGCACTGAGCAGGGACATCTGCAAGTAGAGCAGGTTGCTCAGAGCCCCAGCCAACCTCACCAGGAATGTTTCCAGGGACAGGGACCACCTCTCTGGGAAACCTATTAAGCATCCTCCACAGCAGCTCACACAAAGCATAGCTGCACATATCCCAAACTGGCACCTTATCTTGGAGGAAGGCAGAACAGAGCAGAAAACCTGCCACACATCCATGAGCTGATATGAAAGCACCGTGTCCCCAAGGCCCTGCTGCCAGCGGTCTGGATTATGTCCCGGACACTGCGGCCTCCTCCATGAATGGGGCTCCCAGCAATGTCCTCGGCAAATAACCGTCAGCAGCATTTCATCAGTGAATACAATCACTGTAACAGTGGTAATAACACAAGTTCTTGGCTACAGGCAGCAATTCCTCTGCAACAGTGCCACCAAATGGCCCCTGCACAATACTACAAACCCAAACGCTCCACGAGAACCAGCATCCCAGTTGGTGCCATCGTTTAAAAAATGAAGTAAAGCCATCAGGAGAGTCTGAAGAAGCCAGTCAAGCCCCCTGCAACCCCCCTCCTTTCCCCCCAGACCCCATTAGCAACCAACTTCCCCAAAATTCAACAATCCCACTGAAAGCAACCAGGCAACAAGTTTGTCAAGAGTCCAGCATCCGACTGGATCAAAACAACATCACACCAAAACCCAAGAGGAGGCAGAGAAGTTCAGTCCCCGAAGCCGCACGTGGAGCACCATCTGCGAGAGCTAGTCAATATTTCACATTATTTAGACAGCCAGGATCTCTTTCGCATACATGTTTGCATCCCGGCATATGTGCTTCACCAACGCCGTGCTCTGCGCAGCTCCTGGCCCGGATCCACCACCCGACATCTCCCAGCAGCATCACCCGCACACGCCAAGCCTCCAGCGGCAGGACCAGGAGAGCTGCTGTGCCCGTGAAGTTCAACACAGAGCCCGTTCCCAGCAGGTAAAACTCTCTATTTAATCTTGTGCAGGGTGCTGTAAGGGCACTGAGCGTGCAGACACATTCACACCTCTCCTTGGTAACCCCAAAACCTTCACACTGGAGCATGTCCAACCACCTTTTCTAATTCCAGGGCTGGAGAGCGCTGGGTAGCACCTACCGGAGCTTAGCTGTGAGGAGCTCCACTCCTCAGCATGTTTGCCTCGGCTGTGCCACCTCCTCCGCACTGCTCCAGCACGGCTGGGCTGGCGACGAGCCAGCATCTGGAGCAGGAGCGACACACTTCCGAGGGAACGCGAGTCCCATCTGGCAGAGCACATGGCTGCAGCACAGCAAACCCCCCGGAGCACCCTGTGCCACACCAGCCCAGCAGCCCCAGCCCCAGACATCCCCCCCGTGCGTTCCTCCTCCCAGCCAGACCTCAAGCCCGGCTGCAGCAGGCGACAGCACCAGCATGGAGATCATGGCCAGACACGTCCCATGCTGCAGACACTGCCGTGAGCCGATAGCTACGGTGTGTCCCCACTTGCACATGGTATCAGGACATGAGGCCACCTGCAGAGCTCCAGGAGGGGGACACAATCCAGCCCTGCTGTCCAGCACAGGGCCACCAGCACACAGCTTCAGCTACTGGTACCCAAAGAGGCATTCTGGTACTGGTTACATTCCTGGTCCTACTGGGCCAGCAACCTGCCCATGGCATCTTATCCTACGCAGGGATAACGCCGGGTCAGCCCCAGCCCTGCAATGCAACCAGCATTGTCACATCCCACCACAGAGACCCAGCCTCAGCCCAGGGCTGCAGGAGGAGTGGGAAGGTCAGCCAAAAAAACAAGTAGATGAAGAGCTGTGGGATGGCAGTGGCTGAAAGGCAGATGAAATCCCCTCCAGCTGCCCAGCCTAAGAGGAGCTGTCACAGAGGCTTTCTAGGTGCTGTGCTGAAGCTGGGAGAAGAGCAGTAACAAGTGACTTCATGTGCAGCCTTAGCTGAGGACAGGTTCAGGTGGGCACACTGAGGATCCTCCAGGGCAGTGTCACCACCCCAGCTGGGCAGCAGCAGTAGATGCCAGAAGCCAAGCCCCACAGCGGGCAGCCCTTCCCAGTGCCTCCTGGCTCCTGCGAGAGGTGTAAGCCCAGCACAGAGGCTCAAACCACATCCCAGAGCCTTGCAGGTGAAGAAACTGAGGCATGAGTAGGTGCAAAGATCTGCCTGTATCACCCAGCCAACCAGCAGCAAAACCTGAACTTCAGCCTCGGGTTTACCAGCAACACCGTCTTCCCTGCTAAGTGCCTGGAGGAGAACCTGCCCAGGCTGTATTTACCTGACCTGTCCCCTGCCAGGAGCTAGAGCTGGGGCAGGGAGGAGGGATCCGAGCTGCAGCCTTCCTGGGGATGAACTCAATGCAAATCCACTGCCAGAGCATCCCTTCAAAGCCCTCCAGCAGCAATGCCGACGGGCAGGCGTAAGACTCGCACACAGCCCAAAACTTGCTGCCCTGCTCCCCTGGGCAGGACCTGGAGCTGAAGCTGCTCCTCCATGCACTAAGTAGCTGCATTTGCAAGAGGCGGCCGCGGGCGAGTCGCTCCCTCCTTGGAACTCGGTGCCAGAAAGCGATGCCAAGGGGAGAAACTCTACCACAGTGAGCAACGTACGGCTCACCCCAACCATGGGCTCCTGCCAGGAGAAAGGGAGGGGAAAGGGGGAAACCACAACCATCTCCATCTGCCCGGGGACAGAGCGTTTGCTGAACCAGTGCAAGATCCGCTTCGCCCAGGGACACGCCGACAGGTCTCAGCAGGCTGAGCCACGCTCCTCCAGCCGACTGCTCGCCCGGAGGCTGGCACCAGGGCGCAAGCAGGGAGCTGCGAGTCGGCAGCGCTGCCAGCACCAGACTGGCTGTGCCCTCCTTCCCTTCCATGCCACGCCACATCACACGCGTGTGCCCATCAGCACGGCATCAGGCCACCTCAGAAAGGCACCACCAACACCAAGCTCACAGGAGCGCTTTGCCAGCGTGGGCACACACGATCCAAAGCACCCAGCTCAGAGGGTACAACAGCTTAAGGGGTGCAGAGGTTGTCCCTAAAGCCACTTTAACCCTGCAGGAAGGTGACAGGCGAAACACACGTCCCTGCTCGGCTCCCCTGTGACGCTCCAGTGGGTGCAGTGGGGGGGACACACACACCCATCCTCCTCCTTCCCAGCTCCAAGATGATAAAACATACCTGCTTTGCACGACGGAGACATAAATCACTAAGGGCTGTTACGAGAGGAACTTGGCGGGTGCAGATGTGTCAGCCCAGCTGAAAACATCTTCATCTTTGCTCGGCTCTCCAAAACGGCACAGAGTGGGGGAAGAGGTATGGCGGGGTGACTCACCACCGAGAAGGGGATGTGACTGATGGGGAGATGAGATACCAGCAACCGCACAAACCACATAGAAAACGTCTGGAGGCCAGAGGTCACGCTGGGGGAAGTGAGAGGGAAACGGGCCCCACGTGCTCTGCCCGCTTGGGGTTTACCTTAAGCTCCCCAGGAGGATGGAGATGCCAGAAAACATCTCCTGGCCAAGGTGGTGGAGGTGGGCAGGTGGACACGCCTGCAGTGGAGGAGGTTGCCATGTGCTGGTCACTCCGAGTTTTTAACCTGCGGGCTCTGTTTCAGTCTCCCTCGCTTCCCACGCCTGAAATTCAGCCCCAGCTGAACAAGTCAGCCAGCCTGGGTTGTGAAAGAGCCAGGCAGGAGGGGGACATGCTGGAGCTGAACACATCTCCCCCATGGACATAGCTCCGGCCAACGAGCCAGGCTATGTGCCTGATGTGACGTGTGTGTGCCAGCACTGGGAAAGCTGCTCCATCCCAGCCTGTCTGCCTTCATGACATTCCTGAGCTGCCCTCCACATCAGCCACGAACCCAGCGCAGCGGTGACAGCTCACCTGGGCACCCACGGGGGTCAAGGACAGCAAGTGGGATCAACACAGACACCACTCAATGGGGAATTAGCTCCCCTGGTCTGGTTTTCCAATCCAGCCAACAGCACCAATGCACCAGGAAGAGGCAGCATCCGCAAAACCTCTGCTCATGCCTGGGGATGGCTCTTTGGTCCCTGCTGTCGCCTCAAAGGGACACAGCTGTGTGACAGCCCTGGTGGCTTGGATGGGCAAGAAGGTAGCCACATGTGTTGCTGGCTGCCAAGCACACCCTAAAGTCGAGCCCCAGCACAAGCCATATTTGCCCAAGAAGCCACAGCCCCATCACCGGAAAACCAGCAGCCCCCAGCACCCCAGGAGAAGTGAAGTAACTCCCTCAACGGCCCTGTCTACCCGTTAACGGGTTTCTGCCACTTATGAAATCCTTCCAACCGCCAGCATCTCGCTCCGTCCTTGGCCACGATGGACAGACACACAGTCAGGAAGCAGGCTGGCACCACGCAGCGATGTGCAAGGGGCTGTGGCCACAGAGGGGTCTGAGCCGAAAAGCCTGGCCCCATGGTCCCTCCGGTGTGAGCCCAGAGGGACTGGGAAGCACAGCAACAAGGCTTTGGGTTTGTTTCCATGGGATGTTTTCAACTCTGGGCTCCCGAGGGAGATTTCCAGCGCTGCTGCAGCCAAGGTCTCAGCCGGCTGCTGGGCTCTGGCATGGAGCAGGAGCCACAGCTGTCCTTGGCCAGGAGCACTGTCACCTCTTCCCCGGTCCAGCTTGCAGCACCTCACAGGCGGCCAACTGGGACACCAGTCCATGCCACAAACAGCTGGATAAACGCTCACATCCTCATGAGTCCCCTTTCCCCAGCAAGGAGGGAGGGGAAGCAGGAGAAGTCCAAGCACGGCAAGTAGCCGCTGGCCACCAACCCCACCGGAACCTCTCTCACCGCACAGTGCCAGCTGCCCGTGCTCACCATCAACGGTGCCTCGGATCCTCTCCCTGCAGAAGCAGCAGCTTCCCAAGGGGGACACTTTCAGGGCCCCCTCTCCAGCGCACATCTCCCCATCTCTGCCCTGTGACGCAGGGGATGCAGCACAGCGAGCGCGGCCACAGCCATTGCTCACACACACATTTATGGCCGCGAGCAGCTGAGAGCCAGCAGTGCCCACCGTGGCAATCTTTGCCACCTCCTCCCCTGTCTGCCGGGGAAGCTCTAGTGACACCGCAGGCACGGGAGCTGCCTTGACTCCGTGCCACGCACGAGACGCCAGCGATACGAGCCCCAGAACACACCGGGATGAAGCCAAAGTGCCTGGATCAGACGTGCCTGGACTGCAGCGGTGGCCAGTCCCCGTCCCCGCAGCCCCAAGCCGTTGTCACCATCAAAACCCACCATCCTCCACCCCAACTCTGCCACATTAACACCCCATGCCACGGGGCTGGCAGTGGCTTCAAAGCCTTTATTTACAGCCTCGATTCTCCAGGTCTCCTGAAAACCTTTAGTCTCATCCCCCAAATCCAGAAGAGCCAGATCAATTTAACTCTCCATTTCATCTTCTAAAGGCCCCAGTGAGCTTGGAGACAGCATCCTATGGTGGGGAATCCTCACTCCCAGCCTTTGCCAGCTCCACCACCACCACGCCGCTTTCCTTCAGCTTCCCAAAATCACCACCTTAAAAGCCAAGGCGAGTTCCTCCCCCAGCTCTCTATCGTTTCTTTTAATTTTATTTTCTTCCACGTGTGACTCTGCGTCCAGGCTGCTTTATTTTTTTTTAACTGCTCTTGCTCAATATTTACTACTGCTGGCAGCTGCGTCAGCACAGGAACACCGCGCCAGGTTTCCGACGAGCCCTCCCGCAGCCGTTTACCCGGTGCTGTGCCGGTGCTGTGCCGCACGCGGTGGGTCAAGCAGTGGCACTGCCGGATCTCCCGCGGCCCAGGCACACCAAAGGGCAGGGTGCGTGCGCGGGGCACAGCGGGGTTCCCTCCCGCCGTGGAAATAAATATCATCAGGGTGAGCCCTGCCGCTTCACCTCCTCCTCACCCAGAAGCTGGAACAGCCCCAAGGGCCCCGGAGATGGCGGAGGAGGAGAAAATGGGAAGCAGTGGCTGCAAGGGCTCGAGGGATTGGTGCTGACGCCGCAGCTCTGCCCACAGGGTGCTGCAGACTTGGTTTCTACCGTGCAACAAAGCAAATGCAATCGAAGTTTACCTGCACCTTGGGGCTTGGGGCCAGGAGAAGGACACCAATGAGATGACCTGAAGATCTCCCACAAGGTTGCCCATCAGCTCCCTGCTGACTGTGTCTTCATAGGGAGCAGCGAGAAGCCACCCAGGTGGGGACACGAATCCCTCTGGCAGAGGGAAGGTGGCTTTGCCTCCCGCTGGAGGGGACAGGATGGAAACCATCCCACTGGGAGCCTTGGCATGACACACAGTTGGTCTGCACAGCCTGAAACAGGGGCTGGGAAGCACCGACCCGGTCCCACGTTAACCCTGATGCACAAACACTCAAACCAGCGTCAACGCTCCTGGGTCAGTGTCAGCTGCTACAGCAGAAGCTTCTCCTCTGCATAACCAGCCTGAAATCTCCCACCATGCCGGATGTCTCTCCTTTTCAGCTGGCATAATTAAATCTGACACTCCAACGGGGGTCCACCAAAACCTCCAGGCTCTCACTACAGAGCCACACAGCTTTCCTCAAATAGCGAGGAGAGGCTCGGTGGGCTCTTCAGCTCCACGTTTAATAAGATGCCGTATGGAAATTTAAAAAATAGTAATTTTAACTCTCAAACTGATTAGCAGAATCCCCAGGAATGCAGAACCTGGCTGCTAGATTGTAGCCTCGCCTTTCTCTCTTGATTTTCTAGGACAGCATCAAAATGTCTTTGCTCTGGTCCACCCTTCATCACGATGAAGACCCTCCAGCCGCTGATGCCAGCACAGGAGCCCTGGGGCTGAGTCTACTCCCCAGCACCAGGCACACACCTTCGCTGCAGGTGCCTCCCCTCCTTCCTAAGCATAGAAATTTAACCCACCGCATTTTTTGTTATTTATTTTTCGTAACACCCCAACGCGGTGCAGAAGATGGGATGCGAACAAGCGAGCCCCCGCTGAGCCCTGCCCGCAGCATTAACTCAGCAACACCCATGGCCACCGTCCTGTGCCTTCGTTAGGAAAGAGCTCATTACCCTTCACTGCCAGAGCTGGGAGAGCTACAGGCGCTCGGTGGGGGAGGTTATTGTGGGATGGCACGGGTGCTGGTCCCCACATCACCTGCACCGAGTGCCTGCCAGCAGCAATTAAATCAGCCTTCAAAGAGAGATCCCAGCTTTCCCAGCACCATTAGCCGTGCCCTGAAGGGAACACGGTCTATTTTCAGCCACAATGACTTAAGACCAGGTCACCAGCAGGTTAAATGGGACTGTGCAGCATTATCTCCCTGCTCTCCCATTGAGAAATTAAACACCGCTGCGTGATGGGCAGCGGCCAGCCCTGCGGACGGACGCACGCCAGGGTGCCCACCGAAAGGTAAATGCCACCCGCCCTCTCCTCCTCTCACCTTCGCAGTGCCAGCCATGGTTGCCCGCTCCCTTGGCTGCCTTCCCTCTGCTGGTGGGTCTCCGTGGGATCACCCCCGGGTTCATCCCTGCTTGACCTCCTGTCCAGCACAGTGGGTCACAGCCAGGACGGTCCCCACCATGCCCGAGCCCAGGTGTGCTGGCAGGGCTCAGCACCCCACATTCTGCAAACCCAAGCCCACACGGTGCTGGACCAGGGCTGCTCATCTTGCCCCTTCCTCCAGAAATCAGGTGGCCCGACTGCAAGTCCCCAAGCTGGCCACTGCCCCAAGCCACCGGTTCCACCAGCCACCAGACAGGCGGCATCTCCCCAGAGCAGCTCAATCTGCTCTTCTTGTGGGTCCACCAGCAAAACACAACCAGTCACCCCACCACCAACATCTGGCGGGGGAAGGCAGCAGCTGGATGCGGGTTTGTTTTGCCTGCCAGACCCCTGCCAGGCGCAGTCAGCACGAGCCGGGATGACTAAAACCCTGGGAGATGCAGCCTCCGTCACTGCTTATTTTAAACCCTCTTGTTTGTGGAGTGGCTGCCGTGGCTCAGCCCTTCTCGGGGCACCTTGCAAAGGGGGTTGGCACTGCAAGGGGAAACTGAGGCACACAGCCCCCGGTCAGACCTGAACACCAACGTGTGTGTGTGATCAGCAAACAGCTGGCAACCATCACACAACATGGGGGTCCTGGCAGCGAGGGGGAACCAGCTCCAGAAACACCCCAGGGATGGAGTGAGGACACCACCGATGACCCAACCAAGTCCTATCAGCTCCGGCTTCACGACTCCCGTACGGCATGGCCAGGGCAGGGGGTAAGCGCAAGGTGAAGCTGGAGGCACCAGCATGTACATCTCCATGTGCCATGGGGGAGAAAGCATCCCTCTCCCACAGCCCAGAGCTGACCTCCACGGCATCTGCAGGGACCAAAACCACCCTGGGAGGAATTCAGCAACAAGCTGTGGACATCTGGGGGTGGAAGACCGAGATCCACAGATGGAGCACGATCCCCTAAGCCTCTTTTCCTTAGGAAACCAGGCTCAAAAGCTCAGTCTGTGTCCTGCCTCTCCTCCCAACCCCATGTTCAGCCCTTTTTCCTTCCAGAGGCTCCTGCCCTCCCCACATCCTCCTGAACATCAGCCCACCACCTCTTCTGCACCAAAAAAGCACAGAACTGTGAAGCAAAGGGGTCTCTGCGGCCGGCAAACGCCCAACGCCACACAACTCTCCGCTGCCAATAATGGGAGATAAACGCAGAGGCAAATATTATGGCGGTGCAGTTTAATTCCTGATGAATTATGCAAATCCATATTCAAACTGAAGCACAGCCCTTGGGCTCTTGACAAATTGCCAACCTGGCCCCGATGTCACAAGGCAGGGACAGCCAGACCTCCCTCAGGTGAAGCACTAGATGGATGCCCTACATACGTATATATACACACACGTATGTGTTCGCACATCTCAACAGGGGAGACCAAGGAGCACCTGCAGGAACCATCCAAGAGTGACTTTTGCGTTTCTCCTTCCTCCCAGATGCATTTTTAGCTCGGCCAGGGAAGGCCACCGAGCTTTTGTGTCCTCCACAAGATGGAAGCAGCTTGGGTCGACAGTGAGATTCAAAGCAAGAAAGAACATAAAATTCACCACGGCTTGGGCTGGGGAGGAGAGGAGGCAGAGGAGCACGGGAGGGGAAAGCCAAAAACACTCGTGCCAATACAAATGTCAGCCCTGGAGCCGAGGAAAGGAAGATCCGTCCACAAAACAGTCACAGGGAGGGCTCATCTGATGAAAGTAGGAATTTCCGAGCCCGTACAAACCCTGAACATCCATTAAAAGCAGCAGAAGAATCGCCGCTTTGTGTCACTAATCTCATTAGGGAGAAAGCTCGGCTGCAGCGCTGGGATTGCGAAGGGAAACCCCGGCACGGCACAGCCCGGCGCGGTGTGCCCGTCGGCAGCGCCCGGCCGGGGAAAGGTGTGTGCCGGACTTTCACCCGCACCCAGGAAGGTGCCTGCGCCCATCTCCAGCCCATCCACCTGGATCTTCACTTGCTGGAGTATTATCCGCTTGGCTTGTGTGTGACCCGGCCTGTGGGACGTCTCCGCAGCCGGCAGATCAGGACACAAACCACCGGAATGCCGGGCGCTGTGCGGTGACAACGCGGGGCTAGTTCATTCACACGCCGCTACTGGCACAGGCAGCGAAGAGCTGAATCCCTTCAAAACCCTCCCTCCCGAGCATGCCGGCCATTTCAATTATTATTTTTATTTTTTTTTTTAATTAAAAGCAATTAAACTGAATGTATTAAAAGCGTACTCAAGCCACAGGGAATTCTGCTGAGAAGGGATTGGGGGCAGAAAGGGAAACACGAGCAACAGATCTAACCACCAAACGTAAAAAGGGCTCTTTGCTCGCAGGGTAAGATGGATGGGGGCAGAAGAGCAAGCTCTGCAGAAGTTGCCAGGGTCACAGATCCAGAGAGACGGTGCCGAGTGCCTTAAAAATCCCCGTTTTTCTCTTAAAAAGGCACGTTCTCTCCCAAACATACTGCATCGCTGTGAGCCCACCACGTTCAGCTTGTCTGCTGCATCCAGCTCCTTCAAAATGGCTCTCTGGCCACCGCTAGGCTGGCAATAAAATTTATTCCCAAGGTCACTTCAATCCTTTCGCCACTACTTCGAGTCTCGCTGGATTTAACCAAAAAAAAACACTGCTTCAGAGACAGCGAGCCCTCCCTCACCCCCTCCTTTCTGCCCTTTCTGCCCCGATGTAGAGATACCAACTCTCGACTACCTTTCGCTTCCCGTAACCGCCAGCGACAACAGCTGGAGAGGGAAACCGGAGCATATTGTGCACCCACCAGCTGATCCTGGCGGTGTGGGGAGAGAACCCAACTGTCACGGGCACCGGCACCGCCGCGGCTGCCGTACGGCAGGGCTGCCGCCGCTGCGGTTGCCGTCCCCCTCGGTGTTTAAAAGAGCTGGAGAGAAGCGAACTACTAGCAAAGCAAATAAACAGCAGAGAGAGACGTGGTGGTTTTCCCCTGCGTGCGGACATCCAGCTGTGCCATCACGGAGCATGGGGCTCGGGGGGGTATCATGGGGAGAAGGGAACCTCCAAATCCTCATGGCCAAGGAGAGGCCACACCAGAGCGCTCGCCTTCCCAAACTTGGCTTTTTAAAGGGCATCCCCAGCTGGAAAAGCCAGCGAGGGGCTCCTGGAGCTGGACGCGGCGTTGGTCCCTCACCCTGGACCCTTGGCTCCCCGCCTGCCCCAACCCCGCCTGCATTTTGGGGTCGGTTCAGAGCCCACCGCGCTCTCCGTTCCTGCAGCGAGGCAGAACAAAGCACTCCCTTGTCCTCGGCACCTCGGGCGGGCGATGCTGGATCGCGTTACCTAACCCAGACCAACATCTCCTCGTCCGGGCAAGGCAGCTTGCGTGTCAGCACATGCCAGGCTGGCCCCGATTCCCTGCACCACCTCCCGCCCGAAGCTTTAACTGGACCAGTTTAGTACACGCTGAAAACACACGGAGCCTTGTTTCAACTCGTCGGGCTCTCACCCCAGCCAAACGAGGTGATCCGACACCCTCCCGCCGGTCGCCGCCACAAGGCGCTCACCTGGAAGGCTGCCGTAAGGACGTTAATTCCCCTTAACAATGCTCATTTCCATATTCATCACAAGATGGTGAAATGACAAGATGGGGGGTTATTTGCTATATAATTATAAACTCATTTCGGCTTTACCCTGGGTTATGCTAGGAAGGAGATCTAAAATTTCCCTTACGAAAGCCCTGCTCTGCTAACCACGGCTGCTGCAAGATTAATTCCCGGCGATTTCCATTTCTCCAACAGCTGCTGTGCTGGGAAAGAGCAGGAGCCTGTCCCCTACGCTGGTGACCTGCCCCGTGCCCCATGCCATCCCTGGCTAGGATTTCTAGCATTGGCACATCCTCCAGATCAAATTTTCCCTGGCACATCACCAGCTTGGGCTGGGACAGGGGCTGTCCAACCCTACCAAGGAGATTGGGTGCTGGGTGGGGAGCAAGGGCTGCTGGAAACCATGCTAACAAAACACAGCTTTACCAGCACCGTGTATCAGAGACAGGGCCAGGCTCCTGTCCCCCTGGCTGGGGCAGGTATTGGAAAGCCTAACACAGCAGAGGATCCTGCAGGACCTTGCTCCGAGCAAGTTTACGTCACCACATTGGCCCTTGGGCTCTCGTCCGCAGTCCAAGCCCAGTGTCCCCACCGCCAGCTACTACTGCTTGGGTTGGGAACTTCAACAAGGGCTGGACAACAGGGTAGACACTCCTTCCCAGCCCTCCTGAAGGCTGGAGATGCCACCCCACGACCCACCCAGCCACCAGAACCTTGGGGAAACCATCAGAAAAACTCATCTCCAGCACCTCAGGAATTCACGGTGGGAGACTCCCAAAAATGCAAAATCCCTTTCTCCCCCCTGCTATTTCATCCCTAGTGCAAAACCAAGGCGACCTCTCCTGCCTTGCTCAGAGTTGGCCACATGCCCAAGAGAGCTGCAGGGACATCACTTAATGGCCAAGTGCTTCCTCCACCCCCAGGATGCCGGGTGTAAACCAGAGAGTGTGACGGGTCCAAGCACAACATCCCTGCCCGGCACAGGCCAGCATCGCCTCCCCGAGAGCTACCGGGATGAGCGCGCTCGCTGCTCTGCGTGAAAACACGCATCAAAAAGTGTCTCATTTCACCAAGGCCCCAAGGGAGGAGAAACATCTCCGCGGGCAGGTCTCCGGCCGGTCCACATTCCTCCCGGTGTTACGCAGGGAGCCCCAGCCCCACGAAGCCCCCCGCGCTCAGCCCCTCGCACCACCCCCTGGGCCGGCAGGGAGGGAGAACCGCGATTCCAAGGGCCATTAAACACCGATGGCATTTTCCTTGCAACATCAAAACGTGACCAACAAGAGCTGCGTCGAACCACAGCCAAAAATCCCACGGCTGCTCCGGGAGCTCCGCTATTCCCCAGCCCGGCTCCGGGGAGGAGATGGGACACGGCTCGGTCCGGCACCGCATCGCTGCTATCCGCGGTCTCCGACCAGCCAAGTGATTTTAGCATGGCTGCAGTTTCATGAGCGAATTGTGCTTCTGCTGGCACCGCCGACGGCAAAGCCTCCTCTGCAAAATCTGCGGGCTCAGCAGAAGCACAATTTTGCCATTATAAGGATGGCTACAGTGGGATTTTGCTGGCACAGCAAAGCTACCCTTGGTGTGGGGGGGGAACACACGTATTTTCTCTTCTTCCCCACACTCCTACCTGGCCCAGCTCTCTGGAAAACTTCTCCCTGGGCACAGGGGGGGCTGGAAGCAAGGATGATCCCCAATCCACCTTAAATCCCTGCATCTGAATGCACATGCTAATGCGGGAGTAGGAAAGCAAGCAAACCCAAATCTCTCCCTGCCGCCTGACCGCTTTCCAGCTGGATTTTACCCAAAGTCGGCTCTGCTCGTACAGGTGTGTCCCTTTTCCCAGGCACTGGGAAGTGTTTCTGAAGCACATTTTAATGGAAGAGCCTGGGCATCCTGTTATACAGACGGGGATCTGTTCGCGTAGTCCCCCCCGAACGCATCCCACCCAAGAAAGGATACCTCAGCACATGGCAAAAAGTAGGTTTTTATGATTATTATTTTAAACCCAGTCTTCTTGGCTTGTGGATGCTATTTGCTCGGGCACCGACCCGCTGCCTGGCAGCGACGCGGTCCCAGAGCACCCCTTCGCAAGTGAGTCCGAGGGAGTCTTTTCCACCTCCCCCAAAACACCGAAGCTGCCAAGAACATCGCGCCCGCCGCGGGATGGAGCCGAGCCCAGAACACTCGCTTTTGGACCCGAAGACAGTGGGGTAGGGAAGGAGCAAAACAACCACCCCCCTGGATTTTGAGGCGCGGGCTGCAGAGCAGAGCGAGCTGCTGCTTTCATGGGCTCCATCGATTCCGGACTCTTCTTTAGGCAAGGTCTTCCCGGCAAGCTTGGCCGCTGCCAGGGATGAAATTCCATTGCAAACAGTCACCGTCGGCGGCTCCCATCGGGAGCACCCCGCTGCTCCCCGGCCCCCAGAACCCCCCCTGCTCTCCTCGGGGACGGGGATGGCCAAGAACACGTTGGGGGGACATGGGATGGCAGCTCCGCAGCCGAAGGCTGGCTCCGCTCCCGCCTCCGCGCTTCCAACAAAGGGGCTTCTGTCCCCGTCCCCCCAGTAGCAACCAAATCACTGTCACGACATAGAAACCCCTTCCCCCAAGGAATAGACAAGGGTCTGGGGGTCACTGGACGCAGCCCAGCACCCGTATTTCGGCGCTGGGGCAGAGCCCGGGCTGCCGTAAGGAGCAGAACGTAGGAGAAAAACAAGGCGCCGGTGCCGGCGATAACTGGATCCTCCAATATGGCCAATCGCACTATTTTTACAGGGGCGTATTTATTTTAGGAGGACGCTGGGACGGATTCAACAGTCTCTTTCTTCAGCCCGGCGGTATTTAAAGCTCGGTTTGAACCGGCTCTATTTAAAGGCTTCGCCTCCTGCCCACTTCTTCTTAACCCCTTGCACAAAGCCTTTGCTCCCCACCCTTCCAAAACCCCTCCTAAAAACACAACGCACCGAAGAAAATAAAAGCACGACAACAGCAGCAAAAGCCACCAACCAACCCACACACCAACATCGACACCGAGAACGCAAAGCTACAAAGGGCCCTCTCGTAGCAGGAAGCAATCCTCATTCCAAACAATATTTTTAAAGCCGTAAAAAAAAAAAAAATATTAAAAAAGAGAATAATACTACTAATAATAATAAACCCTGCCTATCCCACTGCTGTGGTATAATGGAAGTTTCGACTGTTAATTGTACGCCTCTTTTTCTTGCATTTAAGCCCGGTTGGGAATCGCCGCGGAGAAGGCGACCTCACCGAGCGCGCCTGGCGAGCGATCATCCCGCGGAGAGCTGGGCACCGCGGAGGGGCTGGCGGGGACAGGGAGGATTTCCAAAAGACTTCAGAGAAAGGAAAATAAAAATAAGGATACATTTTTTAAAAATATATATATATATTGGAGGGGCCCCAAATCCAAGGCTCGCTCCCAGCCCAAGCTTGCGGCGCGGAGAAACGCTTTGTTGCTCAACCAGAGCTCGTCGCCTCCTTCCCGGGCTGCCTGGATTTCAGGGAAGCACCAGAAAAGGAAACTTTGGGAGGGGAAATCAAAGAAGACCAAAAAAAAAAAGAAGAAAAGAAAAGAAAAAAAAACAATAAAAAAAAATCCACAACAAAAAAGGAACAACAACTCGCACTCGGCTCGGCTGGAGATTGTCCAGGCAAATTTTTTGCAGAGATCGTGTTCTGCTTTAGTAGGAGGTGGAGGAGGGGGGGGGGGGAAAAAAAACCCCAGAAAAAAAAAAAAAAAAAGGGGGGAAAAAAAAAAAAGGTGTTTGCCCATGTGCTTGGCTTTCTAGCCCTCGGCTTTACACCTCTCCTCCTTGCACCTGGGAAATTGGCACTGCCACCTAGTCTAAAACTAATAAATCTTTTCCCCTCGATTCGGGCTGCTTCCTTCTCTGCAGATGTTGGCAATCAGGTTTGCAAATTTCAAAGTCATTCATCCCCGGGCGGCTGGGAGAAAAGCAGGTTTATTATTGCAAAACCTGTCACCCTCCCAACGCCTAAAGTAAACTCCGAGTCACCCCTCCACGCCCAGGCGAAGGAAAGGGGAAAAAAAAATTTTTTTTAAAAAAAAAGAAAGAAAAAAAATCATAGAGCCAGAGAGGGAAATCAAACGGTCAGAAATCCCTCGCCTCCTCCCAGCCCGGCAGAGCCAGCGGGAAGGAGGGTGCAGGCAGCGTCCTCCCGGCTCATCCCAGCCTGCGCTCGCTGCGAAAGGGAGCTCGGAAAGGGGGAAAAAAGAAAATCCCCTCCGAAAACACAAAGTAATTGAAGAGAGTAAATAAAAAGCTGACCGTGGAAAAAAAAAAAAAAATCATAAATCCCCTACAACATTCCAGTGTCTGTTTTTATTTTTATTTTTTTTTTTCAAAGGAGAAGCAGCCGTGGGCTGCTCGGGGATGGAGTACGACGAGACGGGGGGGGGAAAGAAAACAAACAAAACAAAACAA
>VZZY01010436.1:0-177632 GCA_013400335.1 Eurystomus gularis | reverse complement strand
TTTGGAGTGTATTGAAGAGGGAAAAAATCTGATTATACAGTAGCTGAGAATGAGAGAATAGATTATATTTAAAGAATGCTTTTTCTGGTGGCTAGGAATGAGGTTCAGAAACAAATCCCTTAAACTGCTATTATTAGCCATCTCAGAGGAGAGAGATATTTTATCTGACTCTGCCCTAGTTTGAAGACCTCTCAGTAATACAAAGAAGTTGAAGTAAAACTATATGAAAGTTATTTGTCCTAATTTCTAGTGCCTACTAAAGTGATCCATATTGAAAGAATCCATATCTAAAGAATGAAGTACCAGTGCCCTGCTCCCAAACACAAAGCATTCTTCCAATCAGCTCTTCTCCTTTTCCCTAGAGAGGCTGTTGGGATTTTGTTTTATACTGCCGATATAAATGTAATGCTACAATCCTAACAGGAGCTGAGAATGTTTAAAATTCAAGACACAGATTCTATGCATTATGGCAGAATTGTACTGGGTCACAATCTACAAATATCACTTTATTTTCTTGTTACTTTAATTGATTTGGTGGCAGGTTAGGTGCAGTCTCCTAATTTAACTTATGTTCAGTCAAATGGCTGAAGGAAAAGCCTAGCAAGAAGTTTCCTGAGGTGATAACACTTCAGAAAATCCTTTCCTTCAGAAAACTGCCTCCTATGTTCCCAGTACGCTGAAAAGCAGATGGAAAATACTGTAAGGAGTGAAAATTGCTGGAAATGTGTGGAAATTAAAAATGAAATAAATTAAGAAGCATGTGTGAAGCTGTAGGATAACATTTCCTATGGTGGTACCAAAAGTGCATGAAGATTTAAGAAAAAACTAAAATGAAACAAATCTCAGGGCATCATGAATGTTGGTGAAGGAGTTTGAGCCAGAAAAGCCTCTAGTCATTTACAGCCAAAAATACTGTGGCTTTCTGCCAACCTTGTCTTTCTAGGTTTGTGTCAGTCCATATTTTCCCTGTCTTTCTGTTGGCTACTTGCCTTTTCAGTACTTTAACTAAAGGGTAAGAAATAAAGCTATACTTGGCCAGCAGATGATACTGAGTCAATACACTGCTTCCTTGGAGGCCAAAAATACCTTGTGCATGATGTAATTGTGAGCTCTTATATTAATTGACAACTAGTACTTATAGTAAGTGTCTATGCTAAAAACTAATCATCTGGATACTTGAGGCACAGAGGTGTGGAGCAGAGTGAGTAGTAGCTCATAGTCATTACTCACCACTGACACCCAGTCAAATGGATACACTGTACAAGGTAGCTGCAAAGATTACAGGTTTCTCTTGGCTTCTGAAGGGTAAAATTCAAGAAAGCAGCATTTGCAGAGAGAAGTAAGATTTTATTAGATACATAAACTGATAGAGGTCAAAGCATGCTGTGCTTGGTCATGGAGTCTCACAGCTCTAGCATATACCAGCAAGGTCTGTAGCATCTTTCTAAACATAAAAGATACTGCTTCCTGCATGATGAGGATTTAAACTCTGTATTTAGAAGTAATTTGCAGTGCTTGATGATTCACAAGAACAGATAAAGCTCCTGCTCAGTGCCACTCACTTCCTAGTACTATCAGAAATAAAGAACAGTACGATCTCATTTTGGACACAAAAGGAAATATCTGTTGAGTAAAGTCAACAACTGAAGAGAGGGTGTGAACAACAGTAGATAGATATTTCTGAGTACCTCTGCGTGTGAATGTACTGGTTGTGAGAGAGGAGTGCTTTGTTGCAGGTGGGTAACTCATGGTTGAGTCAGGAGCAACTCTGGTGACAAACCTGCAGGAAGTGTCCTTTGCAATAACCCTTTGCATTAAAACTGCCTTTAAAAGTATGTATGTCTGCGACACCAAATACTCTGAAAATCCACAGCAAAAAAAAATAAAATTCACAAATCAGAGAGCTGATTAGTCAGAACGCAAGAGCCAAGCCTGTAAAATGGCCCAAATTTACCAAAAGCACATAAGAAATTCTCAAACAAAAAGTTCATTCTCAAAATGAGCTGGAGAAAAAAATCCACAACTTTCAGAGCCCTAGCACTTCTGAGAGTCTGTAAGGTTATGGAAATGCTGCTGCAGTTCGTCTTTCCTTTTTTTGTTTTTGTTTCTTTTTGTTCAAGATTAGGTTGGNCTCCTTTGCTGGTGTACAGCTCTAGCAGATCTTTGAGGGCTCGGCGCTGCTGTGCTTTCCACGCGTCCTTTGCTGCCCTCTGGTGCCCGCAGCCCATCTCTGTCCCTAGCTGTGCTTCCGGAGGGGGAGCAGGGACACCGGAGGGAAAGAGCCAAAAAAAGACCATTTCTACAAAAGTGCGGGTCCTGCCCGTGCTGCTCTGTTCACCTCGGGTGTTACTTACAAAGACTTGTCCCTCTTGAGAAACGCATTCCTTCGTTTGCTATAGGCGTGCCCTTCACGTGGAAACAGACCTGGCTGTCCTCGGTCGTCCTTCAGTTTACTCCTTCCTAAGCAAAGTAGTTTCCACAAAGCTCCAAATTTTCATCTCTCAAGCTTTCCATTTCCTGTAGAGATGTCCCAGATTTGAAGCTCCCACTCAAACAAGAAGCTGGAAACTGGATGCCCAGAACTCCAAGCCCAGCAGAGCCTTTCCCGTGTCCAACGCCTTTGGAAGACGTCCACACTGCTGTTTGCATTGCAGGACGGCCTACCAGCCTTAGTCATGGGCCAGGAACCTGTTTACACTAGGTTACAGCATGGTAATAATAATTTACGACTGCTGGAAATGAAGGAGTTTTGATTTGGGTGTTTTTTTGTTTTTGTTTTAAACTATGTGACATTAGCTGTAAAGAAAACAGTGGAACTCCCAGCTGGATTAGCCCTCCTAAACTGAGCTGAAAGTTTGTTGTTGCTTATGCCTCTGTGGTTTCTGGTGTGTTGACACTGAAATCTTATGCAGTAATACCCAAAATAGTTAAACACAAAATACAAATCCCCTATCTAAGGATCTCATTCCATAGTTCCACTTTTCCTCTCTCCCCAAATCCCTTTCTGATGTGCATTGCAACCCTTCCACCGCACAGTTCTTTCTTTCTAAGAAGGTTATCTTCAAGAGTTTTGCCTTTTTCTACAGAAAGCAGCTTACCGTTTCCCAAGGATGCTCCCAAATATTCTGTATCTTTTACTTGTCTTTGTTATGATGATGCACTTTAATAAGTGTGTTTGAGCTTTACAATGTAGATCAAATTAGATTCCCTGCAGAGAGGAAGCAAATTAAGCTGAGGGCAAGCAGAAGAACGGGCTTGTGGTACATCTTGTGCGTGTACTGAACTGCTGGAGGTAGTTGGCTGCTCAGCAGCAAGCAGAGCTCAAAACCGAGACTGAACAGAGGAGATAATAGCAGAGAGGAGAGCTAATAGCACAGAGAGAAAGAGAAGGAGTAAGAGTGTGACCACACCATCACGTGGCATGTTCCTGTCTCTGTTTGGCAGGATGGGAGGAGGTACGTTACTGAGCAAGCCATACTTTTTCTCATTGCCTGTAATTAGAGGTACACCCGTAACTGCACACAAGCTTATCACAAAGAGGATTTCACCTCCCTTTGGACGTGAGCAATGCTACTATAGCTTCTGTTACAGGCAATACTTTTATGCAGGTGCAGTTTGGTGGAATTCTCTGGAAACTTGTAAAGCCTTAATTTTAGTTTTCAGGCCACTGTGGTAGACTGGTTTAAATTATTCGGTGTTGCTGCCCAGATACCCATTCTGGGTCACTTTTTGTGATGGTGACCCTCTCCACATGATAGGATATTTGGACACGTATGAGCGCATTTGGAGGTTATATGCATGACAGCCTGATCTCTATCTCCCTACTGTTTACACACATATAGAGTCTAAGGAAGAAGAGCAGCTTATCAGTCATGTATAGATCACCCGTGTTTGGGCAATGCCATACAGTTCAGCTCCTGCCACGTGCCCTGAGACTGCAAGGCTAGCCATTGCTCCATCTACCTTGCTGGTAGGACCAAGGATTTGCCTCCCCTGCCACTCTGAGGAGATTCAGATCCTGGCTCTAAAAGAGGCATATTGGAGACAAAACCAAACATCAGTTTCCTGTATAAGCTGAGAGCATAAACTCTAAGACCCTCAAGCTGTAATTGCTTATGCCTTACTTTTGGTAAAGACTTGACCTGACTTACATGCCGATATCCAGGACAGTGTCCAGGGCTGTAATTCTTCCAGCCAAGAGCTAGATTACTAGCTTTCTCCTAACTGCCGACTCAGTCCTTGAGCCTCTCCTTGGCATTTCCTACTGTGATAACCATTTGGCTCCTGGATCAGTAATACAGCTGTCAGTGTGCTTAAGGGCTTGCTGGACTGAGGGCTTGGCGTTGGATCCATCTCTGCCCTGAATGCAATAGAAAGCTTCTTTCTGACAGCACTAGAAGTGCAAAGGGGCTACATAGATCTAGCTAAAGCAAAATGAGGGAGAATACACCCCACACATTCTCTCGTAGCATTTTCCCTCCCCGACATTGGATAAAGAATGAGTTGTCCTTTACCACTGAGCATTAAAATCATCACAGCTAGAAAAATTAATATGATTTTGTGACATTTAAGGAAACAGCTGGATGAGAAAAAAAAGTATCAACAACAGGCTTCACCAAGTATTTGAAAGAGTCACTGTTATTTTCTAGTTATATTTTCACCTTTCTCTAAGACAGTTAAAGTGAATTGGAACATGGTCAATAGAAGCATAAATTTTTGATGTACTATTTATTCAAAACAAAGTATATTGCCTTAATTTAATAGGAATTTTAAATGTTCATTTATCTCTATCATCTTTGATTAAATGATCTTTCGATTTTACGTCTCACAAAATCAGCTTCAGACATTCCTGTTGAATTTTGTCTGTGACTTCAATGAAGCTATAATTTTGATTCTTACTTAACCATTGAAATGAAGAAACATGAGCAGTTGGGATAGTGCATGGGTGTTTTCTGTAGCCCCATAGCAAAGTTACTTCTGTCTTCTTGCAACAGAAGTCATTCAAGATCCCCTGAGCCTGAAGGTTCCCTCCCGTTTCTTCTTAATCCTCCGCCTACGCACTTGTTTTCATCTATGCCCAAATATCAAGGCATACAAAGTCTGTTTATATGGGATGAGATTAATTTCCAAGACATGAGCAGTTTGAAGATCGCTACCCTGCTGACTTCTGGATTTTAGACCCAAATTCAATTTTAAGCTCTTCCAGTTGTTGATTCTGAGATAGCAGTCATCTCTCCTATTTTTAGCCATGAACAGCTTTGAAATTAACATTTATTTGGTGCTGAATCTTGCATTTGCTTCCAGCATAAGAATAAGATTTTCCCCACATGCATTTGGCTGCACTGAACCTTAATTAGAAAAAGGAAAGGACAGATAACGCATCTTTAAGAATTCAGTTAACATTTGCTTGCACTTCATTAACTAATGCCAAATGCAGGAAGGAAGTAAACATTCCATTCTTTAATAGAATTAATGATTGAAAGTGCATTATAATGTGGAAAAAACATAACATAGGAAACATTATCACAGGCAGCGAGTGCATTATTCCAGTTCTGACACTAGAAAAGGAGAGGGAAAGCAAAGTATAACTAAGTATAACTAACTTCCATTTCAGCCAGTGTGGTTTCACAGTAACATTTGAAATGTAGTTGTTTCCATAGAAGGAATTTCTGGGTTTGGGTTTACCCTCATGTTCCCTGGACATGCTATGCACTGTCTGTGGTAGTAGTGACTTGAGCTCTGCCTGCTCGCACTCTGCTTGCAGACTAGATGACGTGCCGGTGAAGTGCGGGTACTGGCTGCACTGTCGTTACTGCAGCTGCTGCTGGAGATGAGGTCTGAGTGACCTACGTGGACTCAGCCAGCTGTGGCTTCCCAGAGCTGTGAGGTTTTTAGCAATGGTGTCGTCTAGAAAGTCATGCTGCAGATAACCTAGTACTGTGATGGGGTGCCAGCGTCTGAGCAGCAATGGTCTCTGAAGATAAAACTGAGCAACCTTCCTCTGCTCCAGATCATCTCTATCAACCAGGGCTGACTGAGACCCTTGTTGGCCACAGCTGTGTTAAGCGTGGCTGTGGTGGCCATGCCTTCATGGCAGGCCATGCCCTGCCTCCTCACTGGGCTTGTGACTGGGCAGTGAGCTGCCCTACACACATGTAGAACAACAATAAGCCTGGATATCTCATCATCTGCATACAGCTGTTTATAAAACTGAAAGACTAATAGTAACACGATCCAAAACAGAACTGAAGTAAGTATCAAATGTATAATGCCTCTTGGGATAAATAAACCGTGTGAGTCACAGGATACTCCAATAGCAGAGGCTGTTGAAGTTCAGAAGCGGTATAAATGTCACGGCCTTTTAGGGACTGAATGCTTGAAGGTAGATGCCGTCACAATGTGCTGTCCTCTACCTCTTCTTTTCCCTTATAGTTTTTCTGAACCTGGATGATTTTATACTCAGCTGAAAGAGAAATACACATCAGCATTATGCACCTGGGTTCTCCAGATTCATAAGGCTGTAATGCTGTCTGCTTTTATTTTGGGGGTCGAAAGACAGGTTCTGGTATCTCCTCACCAAAATCTATGGCCTGATGAGAGTAAGGTACAACTTTATTTTAAGGGCTTTACCGTTTCTCAGTTCTTTGTGGTGCTAAATGTCTTCAACTTTCAATCACAGCAACAGACAGAGTGCCCAGCACGTTGCAGTAACAAATCCCAAACCTACTGCTGTGGAAGCTGGAGCTCCAAAATTAATCAGGGCAAGATTTTATTTGTAGTTTTCTTTTCCACGCACAATTTTCAGTAATCTGCTGATATTTGTAACACTACAAAAGCATTAGTAAAGAAATATTCATAGTGTGCAATCACTCTGCTGGATTTCTACATCATGTTAAGAAAAACAAACAAAAGCACCTTTCTGGAGGCAATTAGTATCTATATGTATCTGAAATACCATCCTGGGAAAGGGTGGTCACTGTAGAAATGCTTAGCTGCCTGGCTAATCTGTAGTTTGTCCACTGGAAATACTCACAGTCAGTAAGGTAAAGCATTGCTGAATGCTGGGCTGCTACTTCACATACAGGCTTGTGGAAACTCCTGATGGTGACAGAAGGCCATGGCTTGGCATGGATTTACCCAATCTGCCGTTTTAGGGGGATATTCTCTTCAGGCCTAGGGGGTGTCTTCTCAAGATTTACACGCATTAGTAACAATCGAAAAACAATATGTGGATTTGAAGAGTGGGTTCAGAGGAAAATGATGACTTAGGTGCTGCACAGAGATAGTGTAACCCTGTGTCTTCTTCATTCCCTCACTGGAAAATGCAAAGTCATGGAGCAGCAGGAAACTGGGATTTAGCCCTGTACCAGATCCTATGCTTCTGGAAATGAAAGGGCATTCCTAAAGGTATGAACTTTTGCAGGGCTAGGTGGCAAGGAAGCCTGTAGTTTCCTCCTCCTGCCCTGCACCAGCTGCAGCCCAGTGCTGGAGGGAGCAAGTGGGACAGGCTGTGTGAAGTACACTCCAGGGAATTATGACAGTGAAGCCTCCAGCATTTTTTCAGGGAAGGGAGGGTGCAGAACACACCTCACCTAGTCCTCAGGATAAACTGATGTGAAATAGTAGAGTAGCCTTAAGAGAATGGCTATTTTTCCTTTAAAAAGAGATACATTTATTTACACAATGAATCCAACATTGGTTCAGTGACAACCACAGTATCACCCATCTTCCCAAAGGTATAACCACAGCTGGGCTTAGATGTACAGCTAACATAATCCATGAGAGCTTTATTGAAGCCCATGATAATTTACATGGCTTCATCTCGTGTGTTATTTGGAAAGACAACCTCAGAATGCCAAAGCCACTAGAGAAGGAAGGACAAAAGAAAGTTAGCAACCTTCACTTTGAGGCTGTGGTTTTTTTACTTTTGCAGGTTTTTGCCTCAAATTAAAACTGGCTAATGAAGTTCTTTGCTGTGAACGGTAGGTCAATTACTGTAAGGATTACGGTTGTCTTTAATGAAGTCAATCTTGCTGCTATGGCTCCTGCTCAAGGATAGTCTAATAAATGAAGTCTCACATCCTAATGAGTTTCAGCTGTATTAGAAAATTGTGAATTAAAAGAAATTCCAAAAATAATTTTTAATTATGCAGGTATTGTTCCCAAAGTGAATATGTCTCAGACAGAAAGGTGGCTTTAAATACCTTGTGGTTTAAGAAGAACCATTTCCAAAGAAAATTCATCTTTTACAGATCCAACACTCATGGCACCAATTTATTAATGAAGCTGGAAATTAGCATAGCTTTAGTACAAAAATAGATACAAAGTAGCTGTTAGAACACAAGCATCTAAAATAGAAATTCTGACTTTTTTTCTTCTTGGTTATATGAGTAAAACAGAAATCAGACTTTGGGCTATAAGCACTTCTTAAAAATAATCTTTTCCGTCTGCAAAATTAAGACTCTGAGATGAAACATACCTTAGACAAAAATACCTTATTGTGAAGTATCAAAGCATCACAGAAATAACTGGAGCTGTACTGATAAATCCCAAGAGAGTGCCTGAGCCCTCTGGGTTTCTGTGCAGAAGAGAGCTGCAGTTCAATACCCACCTGTTCTATGGATATTCCAAAATCCACATGGCTCCTCCAGATACTTAAATGAGGCCAGGCTAAATCCATCAAGCATTTTCCTTGTTAACCTGCCAGTCTCTGCTATCCTGTTCTCTGCTTCTGTTTTTAAGCCTTTTTTTTGGATTTAATAGCAAGTCTGACCACCTCAGCTGAGTTAAATAGCTCAGTTTTTTTCATACAGGACCTAGTCCATCTTTGTGCAGCCATGCAAAAGTAACAGCGATAACTACCACAGTACTTCTGCTTCAGCAACATGGCAACTAAAGCTGTGACAGCGGATAAAGTGCCTCTGAACTCATGTCCATAGGGTATAAATCCAAGCTGGAAAATCCAACCAGACTTGCACCTGAGTGGGAGGAGGCTTGGTTAATTTGATTAGAAAGTGACTAAGGTGTCCATTCCTGCTACAGCTGCTAGAATCATACTAGATGAGGGCAAAAAAATGGAGATGACACACTTGCAAATGATCTAAAAAGAAGCAGTCTCCAAATTTACCTGTTCCACAACCTTCCAATGCATTTGCAACAGGGGATGTGGGTTTTCTTATGAGTGTTTTTCCAACAATAGAAAATGACTTGATGTCAACTTCTGTTTTCAAATGGCATGGACCAAGCTGGGTGTAGGAGGAAGGAGCCAGCCAAGAGGAAATTTGAGGCTTTTTAGTTTCCCACTGTAAGCAGGTATGCATTGACTGTACTGCTTCCAAAGGCGTATGCTGCAAGTCAGCATTAATAATAGCTCACAAAAATGTGACTAAACCTGTATAATACACAAGATGTAGTCATAGCGCCCTGTGGGACAGCACCCATTACACTGCAACCTCTAGATGTCTAAGCAATAAATCCTCTCCCTCCTCCAAGTCCACCACATTTATACCCTATTTGTTCCTAAAAATCCTCAGTCCTAACCTTGAAAGAGAAAGGCACCGAAAGTCAGGGTGATTGGGGATTTTCCAGCAAATTGTTTTTACTGGAAAATTCTATTTCTGAGAACTAAAATGTTTCTCCAAAGTATAACTGTCAAAAACATAAATCACCCCAAACTGCCAGCAGAACAAGATATCCTGAGAAGACACATGATAGGCTATGGTACTCCCACAGCCTGTAGGGCTTTGTTTTTCAGTCGGATTCCTGCACAGCCTTGCCACATGGAATAAAAGACCCTCAGGTTCTTGCCACAGAAACAAAGGCCTGGTAACCCTGGGGTTTTAGCTTCACTGAAACTTAGGTTTAGACTCTGCAGTATGGGGCTTGCAAGCCTCAAATCCCAACTGACTCAACCATTGGTTTCCAGACTTTCATCTCACAACTGGTCCCTCCTCTCACTAGATCTTAAAAGCCACATGAAAACCATGGAAATTGGACTTTCAGCTCAATTTCATTCATAAACAAAACATTTTGATTGTTTCCAAAACATTTTGATTGTTTCCAAAACATTTTTTTTTCTGGCACTGTGAAACATTTTGAAACATTTTTTTTCATCTATAGAGAAATATTTGTCCTTGTTCAGAATCTTTGGATTCTCAATGAACATGGAAATTCTCACTTTAATCAGCTTCAAGTGGAGCTTGAAAGAAAGAAGAAGAAAACCCCAAATCCCTGTAGCATCCCCTATTTGGGAAAGATGTGGACCTTTCCATTCCTAACAGCGGAATCGTATTGTTGGTTAGAAAAAGCAACACCCAGAACAGTTTTGCGTTGGAAGCATGGATGTTCAGGAACATCTATGGTCTTTGTCATTATAATTGGAAAAAAAAGATCCCGTTATTTATATAAGATATGGATTTTGTATTTCCCTGCTTTTCCTCTAAATGCTTTATTTGAATCTTGGCCAGTGGATAAGAACTTAGTCAAGAAGTTTGAGATTATGTGAAAAGAAAAAAACATCTGCTAGACCTGCCTTTGTTAGATGTTTGGAACTTGTATGAGCAATTAGTGCTATGTTACAACAATTGAAAATGCTAATCTTCTGAGCTGACATACTTGATGCATGAATCCAATTCCTTTGTGCACTTAGTAGGCATTAGAAGAGGAAAAAAGAAATAAAAATATTATGGGTTTTTTCCCATATAGGGCAGCAGGGTTTTTAAGACTGTTATTTTTAATTTTTATTTTACTTAAGAACAGAATGCTGCAATATTCTCAAGTTCTCCAAAAGACAGTTAAAAAATCACTTTTGTTTTGGATTCATTGAAATGTTTCCCTTCAACAAACTCAATTTTTGACATTTTATTTGGATTCACTAAAATTCTATTTTTTAATATTGTGGAGGAGAGTTATCAGTGATACACTTTGGTCTAGTGTCCTAAGGCAATAAGGATTACATTATCATGCTTTCAGTGTGCTTCTCTGCTTTCCTTTCTTCCTCCTCTCTTCCCACACCCCCAAAAGGTTTTGAATCTACTTTTGATCAAATCTGTCAGAAAGTTCTGCAATTCTTACAACCTCAGGAAAGCAGGCTGGTGGGTCATGTTGGAAAAGAAACAATATTACTCCACCATTAAGGGTAGGAAAACAAATATACAACTTATTAAACATGGGGGAATCTGCACCAGAGTTTCTCATTATGGTCTCACCACTTACAGAGCAGCTTGTTACCAGTGTTGGGAGTTCAGGCTGTCTGCATGATGGTCTCCTGGATGAATGCATGAGGTTAAACCAAAAGCTTTAAAGAAACAAGAAACAGCAAAATACAGACAAGGATAAGGCTCTGAAGAAGCGAAAGATAAGCCAGATATTGAGAAATTCCCTTTAGGTGGGAATGGTCTAAAAGGATGTTGTCTTTCCACAACTAAAAAGAAAAAATAAAAGATCCTAAACTGTTGTTACATCTGGGATCTAGACATCTAAGGAGACTAAATGACCTGTGAGTATTACTGAGAAGTTTCAAGTACAG
Source organism: Eurystomus gularis (assembly GCA_013400335.1). Classification (NCBI taxonomy): domain Eukaryota; kingdom Metazoa; phylum Chordata; class Aves; order Coraciiformes; family Coraciidae; genus Eurystomus; species Eurystomus gularis. The sequence goes on along the minus strand of VZZY01010436.1, from coordinate 166,105 downwards.
AAAGGCAGGCCCTGGAAGAGAAAAAAAAGCCTCCTCACCACATAACAGGTTGCTCCCAGGCAGCGATGGAGATCTAGGTTGAGAGGATTGTGTGTTTTTGAGGAAATATTCAGAGACGGGGAAGCAGATCTGTTTCGTTCTTTGCTATAACATACTGTGTGAGTAGGAGAATCAGTAATGCTTTGAATAAGCTGCTCAAAGGTTATGAGTAAATCACTAATCCACAGAAGTGGCCTTAAACCTCCAAATGCAGCTGGGATTTTCTGTGAACTGGACAGAGAGGGTTTGGCTATACTGGGATCCCACTAGGAATGGTTGTACTAGGTGATCATACAGCCCAAGGTAGAGAAAGAGTAAAGGTCATATTTGAGAAGGGTTAAAAGGAGGGATTAAAAAAAGCACAGGTTGAACTGTAAGCCTGAGGGAAATGTGGTGTTAAGCCAAAAGCTTCCCTTTAGAAGGGGAAAAAAAAAAAAAAAAAAAAAAGGAATACTAGTTCTTAAAATGATTGATAGAGGAAACAAGTCTTTTTTTGGAGTAGCCTTTTGTCCCACCCCACCATTTTCTCTTCAAAACAAAATCTCCACTGTAAGTGGTTCTTATGCAGGTTTGCTGCCTGTGTGATCCACTTTAGGGGCAGGAAAGAGCCAAGTGACTGTGTGATTGCCTGTGCAAGGCAACCTCAACAGCAAGGGTGTACACAGTGCTCTGTAGCCACTGCCCCATCACTATTCCCCCATAGTAAGCAAAAGCAGGATAAACTAGTCTGCAATTACCAAGTGGGGTAATTCACTCCTTTAAACATAAACATAGATCTAAAATGAGATTATATAACATCAGAAACAAGGCAAAGTTTGAAGATATTTGTTGAAATATGCCTGAATGACTCTTTTATCATTGTAATTCACACCTTTCACCTTGCTAATATGTAGCAATTGCAAATTGGCACACTACCAGAAAATGAAAGTAGCATCTTTCACCTGTCCTTTCTGTTTGCTTTATCTGTTCTTTCTTATTTTGTTCTGTGTTTTGCAGACAAAGCTTAAAAGCTACTAGTCCATTTCCAGTTTGTAACCACTGGACAGACAGGTCCCTGTAATTTGTTTTTAAAATGAGCTATTTCTTGTTAAGCTTACGATTTGAAAAAAGACATGCAACTCAGTCAATTTTACACTCACTTGCTGACAGTGGATTACACAAAAGACCCGTGATTCCTTACTATGTTGTATTTCCATTCATGGCACGTGGCCTACAAGTGTTCTGTTGAAGACAACAAAGAAATTCATGGGGACTTTCTGGAGGTACCACAAGTTATCAGAACTTTTCAAAAGCCAGCATAGAGCCAGCACCCCCTCCCTGCCTTTGCAGAGACTCAGAAGGGAAACTCAAGCCACAAGCTCGTCAGCCTGCATATGGAGGGCTATCCAAGAGGGGTCTTCAGCCGTGAGCTCCTCCACCATGGGATGGATAGAGCATACAGCTGAAAGCAAGTCTGCAGCGGCATGGGAGTGAAACCCTGAGGAAAGAAGCCAGTACAGGCTGTTTTGAAGGTGGTACTGCTGAGCTGGGATGGGACACAGCTGCCCACCTAGCATGGTCCCTTCCCATGGCAGAGACCCCACAGCCCTGGAGAAGCTGTTATCATCCATCACCACCAGTGACTCGCAGAATTTCTCCTCCCTTTAGTTCTCCAGCAGATGTCTTGTGGCTCAGACTCAGGAAAATCACTACACCCCTCTTGGACACAGTAGACACATCTTCCAGTGGCACAAAAAGCAAGGAAGGAATTTGCCATGTCCTTATAAAGTCAAATTTTCCATGTACACACAGCCACATGAGCTGCCAGGCTAGGAACTGCCCTGTTTCACTTAACATGTGCAGGCTGTGCTGCCACTATGCTGCCGTGGTAGCATCCACTACACCTATATATCTCTATAGCCCATAGTATGTTACTTATTACATATTACTTCCCAGCAGAATCATCAGTGCTAATCAGACCAGGGAGGAAAGGAGTCCCTTTTGCCAGGAAGCTTATCCTCTCAAGATTCCAGCTTCATGAATCAGATTTCTGTTTAACTCATTTTATCTGACGCAAAACACAGCAGATAGGTTCTGTGCAGAGAATTAGCAGTGGGAAACGATGCAAGCATCTTTCTGGAGAGAAGCTAGTATATCAATTCCAGTTTGATCGCTGTCTTTCCTTCAAGCTCACAGAATTTGCCAAGCAGTTACACTCTGCTCCCAGGTTTTAGCTTTCTTTCTTTTCCTTATTGCTCTGTTAGAAATCAACATTCATGTTCTGAAAACACCTGCACCCCGGTTTAGGAAAGGACTATGGCTATGGGGGCAGAGGGAAGAATTTGCAAGAGGTGCTGACATGCTCTCAACATGATCCATTTTCCTCCCTTGGTTAAGAAAGATTTAATCTAGTGAAAGGCATAATGGCCACCTCAAAAAAATATATGGTATGAAAATGCCAAATTGTGTATCTGAGATTAAAATACAGCCCCACCTTTTCACTGCCAGCATGTGGTGCCTGCCGTTTGCTTACTCATCACTGTAACTAGTCTGCTGCATCCTTCCAGGTTTTCAATATTAGATTATCTGAGCACATAAAATCAAGCTGATGGAATGAGTCACATGATAGATTATTGCCTAGCAAAAAAAAAAGCACAGGCTTGTCATTTTATTTGCTTACAAAGCACCATGCACACCAAAAGCTGGCTGATAAATACCAGCGGGGTTTCTAATGGGGAGTCAGAATGAAGCACACCAGCAAGGCGGTCTGGGTAAAGCTGTGGGGTTCCAGCCTGGTTTCTTTTGCTTCCAAACCGATGGAAAGTGTTACCTGAGGTTCAACAGGTAACAAAGACTCTGTTTCCACACGTCTTTGGACCAAACACTCACAGCAGGGCCAGATGCCTCCAGCTGAGCCCGTAGGCAGCAGGAAGGCCAGGCACGCTTCCCCACTGGGAGGCCTTTGGAAGTAAAAGTCACCTGTGGTGGGGTGACACTGGCTGGATGCCAGGTGCCAACCAAAGCCTCTCTATCAATCCCCTCTCCAGCTGGACAGAGAAGAGAAAATATAACTAAAGGCTCATGGATTGAGATAAGAACAGGTAGAGATCTCTCAGCAACTGCCATCACAGACAAAACAGACTCAACTTGAGGAAATTAGTTTAATTTATTGCCAATCAAATGAAAATAGGATAATAAGGAATAAAAACAAACCTAAATCTTAAAACACCTTTCCTTTACCTTTCCCTTATTCTTGGGCTCAACTTCGCTCCCAGTTTTCTCTGCCTCCTTCCAGCCACAGAGGCGCAGGGGGACAGGGAATGGGGGTTGCAGTCAGTTCATCACACATTATATTTGCTGCTCCTTTCTCCTCACATTCTTCCCCCACTCCAACATGGGGTCCCTTCATGGGAAACAGTCCTCCACAAACTTCTCCAATGTGGGTCCCACATGCTACAGTCCTTCTGTGTGGGTCCCCCATGGAGTCACAGATCCTGCCAGGAGCCTGGTCCAGCATGGGCTTCCCATGGGGTCACAGCCTCCTTTGGGCATCCACCTAATCCAGTGTGGAGTCCTCCACGATCTGTAAGTGGATATCTGCTCCACTGTTAACCTCCATAGGCTGCAAAGGGACAGCCTGTCTCACCATGGTCTCCACCACAGGCAGCAGAAGGATCTCTGCTCCAGCACTTCCCTCTCCTTCTTCACTGACCTAAGTGTCTGCAGAGTTGTTCCTCTCACATATTCTTGATCCTCTCTCTCAGGTGCTGTTGCACAGGGTCTTTTTTTTTCCCCTTCTTAAATATGTTATCACAGAGGCACTATGACTGTTGCTGATGGGCTCAGTCTTGGCCAGATGCGTGTCCATCTTGGAGCTGGCTGGCATTGGCTCTAGATGACACAGGGGTGGCTTCTAGAGGTTTCTCACAGAACCACTCCTGCAGCCTCCCTGCTACCAAAACCCTCCCATGCAAACCTGATACAGTATCCCTGGGGGAAGTCTAGACAGCTGGCCACCAGGCCTCATCCCAGGTGTTCTCCCATGGCCAAGAGCGGGACCCTCTCTGATCAAGTGAGGGGAAGCTGGTATTGCAAAGGAAGAAAAAGCTAACAAGGGGTGGGGGACGGGACAGCAAACAAACTATGATACTGAGATGTAGAAGGAAGACAGCTTGCCTGAGCCCTCCTGCAACATATAAACAAATGCCACAGGCAAAATCCAAAATGGCAGAGCAGAACCACAGTTTTCAGTCATACAAGCCATGACTACTAGCTAATAAAACTGACTTAATGCCCAATAGCTTCCTGTCATCTCAGGTGGTTACAAAACAACAGGGATGCAGGCCCATCCCGTGTCATGACCATGGCAGATGTCACCCTGCATGCTTGGGGAATGCCGCAGCTCTGGAGCAGTAATGGTCCCTTGCTGCTCCCGAGGGCGATCCCCATGGGTAACACAGCACTTCCTACAGAAATGCACTTTTATTTTTCCTGGGTAATGAAGCATAACAAAATTGCCCAGTATTGCTTTATCTGAGCACAAATTACTGCTTGTAGGAAAGTCAGGTAGCTCCTTCCTGCAGGACCTGCAAGAAGGAAAGGACCTGCCCTCATTTATTTAATAAAGAAAATTGAATGAAAATGAAAAATATCCTAATGAAAGGTGCTGTTTGTTTGTTTGCTTTTTATAAAAAAGCAAAATCCAGATAGGAATATTATCCCAAATAATTCTGATAAACTTCAAAAGTTCCACTCAATGTTGAAGGAAAAGAGTTAATGGAAAACATTCCTGAAGCCAGAGACAATTATGTATTTATTAACAGAAAAAGTTCAAAAGATTAATCATACAGATCTTTGACATTTCATCTTGCAAAAGCATAATCTTGATAAGAAAAACATTCTGGCAAGAGCACCGACCCTCACTACTGAATACATGATGCTCTGGAAGAGGGAACAAGAACTAGCATGTTGAAACGGCACTGTAAATGCAGAAGAAAAGCAGGTTTTACCGAGCACTGAATCTAGACACATCTGTAGATGTTTGTCTTACAGATGTGAATGAAGTGGGAGCTGCAGTCCAAGTTCTTGGACTACTTCTGACATAGCACCAGTGGGAGGAATTAAGGTAGAACAGCCATTTTTTCTCTCCTTTGTTCCTGCTGATTTTAACACTGGCAGGGAGTTCTCTGGGGGAATCATAAGGCCATTTGTCTCTGAAGCACAGAGATCAACAGGCAGCCAGTAAAAAGCTGTAACTGAGGGAAGAGAAATCCAAACTGCAAGCCAGCAAGGTGAGTTGGTATTTCTACCCATGGTTTTGCAAGGGATTAGCTATTAATAAAGATTTAACTAAGCTCTGTTTCCCTGTACAGCTGCAATAGTAATAATAGCTGCACATCTTTTAGATCTCTTGTATTTCCTCCATGAAGTCTGCAGCAGTGAATATAGCTCTGGGCTGTTTCTTTATTACTGGAATTCACGTCATTATGATTTTCTGATCCTTTTCCTCCATTACCATTAAAAAGAAAAATGAAAAAGTGTTTCTTCTACTCAGACTGTGCTGTCACTCTCCATGCCCCCCATATGTTATCTGCCTCCTCATTATCTGGACCATGACAGTAAAAGTACTGAATAAAGCACAGACAAAAACCCTGGAGCTAACTTAGAATACTTAATCTCACATATTGCCTAACTGGCCAGCTTCCTTTTGCAATCAGATTTTGATTTGATATCATGGCTGGAAATCTTGAAATTGTTTCTGATTCTAACCTTACTTCTGCCTCTCTCTTGTTCGCATACTTTGGTCATCTCTAAGCTTTAAGCTTTATTTCCTTTGTTTTGATTCCACAATATGCATGTTTTAGGGTGCATGAATGTCTGAGGTTTCTAGAAAAGACTAAACCTAGGGTTTCAGAACAACCTACAAACTTCCAGTGCTATATTAAAATCCTTTTAGTAACAACCCATAAAGCATGCATGAGTGGAAATTTTTGGTTGATAATTATTTTTTTTTCCTGGATAGGAGGTACTTCATATTTCAAGACAATTAATTTCTGGCCTAATAAAGGCTCCTAGTGCAATTAGCTCTACCCCAAACTGCATCTCTGTATCTTCTCAGTGTGGGAAGGAAGGCAGAAGGGGTGGGCATCTGCTACCTTCCTGACAACACCAGAGGAGCTGGAGGGACTTTGTTCACAGGTGGCTTGGAAACAGGTCAGCTACAGTATATGGAAGCCAAGTGAAATGCATATGGCAGTCTTAGTCTTTTGAGCAGTTGTGTTCTGATAATATGACACCAAATTAAAAAATAATACAACATTAGATTTGACCTTCTCCAGTTCTGGACAAAAGAAGCATATTATCAAAGAAGTTTTGGCTTTCATCTCTCTTCCATCTAATATGTGCCTCCTTAGTAAACATTTTACAGATCCCAGTGGTTTCAGTGGAACAGAAACAAATGTTACAACAAACAAATCCAGAGGAAAAGGTTTGGGTTTGGGTTTTGGTGTGCTGGGTTTTTGGGGCGTTTTTTTGGTTTCGTTTTTTTTTTTTGTTTTTTGCTTTTTTTAAAAAAATCTACTCTTTGTTCTTCTGTCCAGAAATGACAAAATTGGTTCCCAACTTGGAACATAATTGTTTATGACAATAAATCAGTTGACTTCACTGCTGCCGTGCCATCCAAAATGGCTTTGTAATCTGGAAAAAAATAATTGTGCTGGGGAGAAAGGGAGCGATGGCCATTTCCCAGGCTTTTTTGACCTTCTGAGCAACAATTGGAACTTGCCTAGTGGTTTAGATGCTAATCTGTCTACCCAGTGTGTGGGTGTGCTCTGAGTCACAGCCAACATGTGCACTCACTTCTAAAACAGGGCTTCCTAAATATTTTTATAAGGGTAACTTTTGTTTAACTTTCATTTGGCAGAGTCCCACACTAGGAATGGTCAAAAGCTCAGGAGGGGCCATATGTTGTGAATGGAGCTGCTAAGAACAACTTTGAAAGTTTGAGACCCTTTTTCTCTCAAACTGAAGAAGAAAAGCCTCACCCCTCCACCCAACATGAATTAAGATACTGCTTTTTTTCTCACCCACTTGCCAGCAAACCACATCTGTCAGGCTTCAAGTGTGCAACAACAACTGTCTGTCCACAGTGAAGATAAATGTCTAACATTATTTTTTTTTTCTTTTTGGAGTTTGCTGTATTTATTTTTCTAACCCATGCCTAGTTACTAAAACTCAAGGGGCATTCTGCTGAGGACATTCCAGGCAACTGTAACTGTGCAGGTAGGAGCAAACAGGACACAGTGGCCATGTACAGGCAGCAGGCACCCTAGAGATTTCTGCAACAAGAAGTCTTTTTTTTTTTTTTTATTGTTCTGCTTATTACATAACTGGGAACACAGATAATGAATGCGTTTCAGTCAAAGCATCACAGGTGTTACAAATTGCTTTCTCTCTTGGAGGCCCTGTTATTAACCCAGTTACTGCTGGTAATAATACCTGCTGCTCTGCAAATAAGCCTGAAAAATGCACTGGGGCCAGATTCAATAAAGGGCTTAGGTGACTCAGTGTAAGTTGGTGTAATACCCCATATTTAAGATCTCAGGCATTTGAGCAGAGTCTGAATCCTGAGCAACAGATCTATAAAGCGCACAAAGACTGCTAGGTGCCTGCAATAACAACCCCAAGCAGCTTAGCATGCACCTGCTTATACCTAGCCAATAAAGCTGCCTGGGTGGGGAGAGGAACCTTAAAACCCACCCAGCAGACCTGCAAGGAGATACTTGCTTTCAGACAGGATCCTCAAACCAGTTGCCTTCCAAAATATAGCTTTGCAGGCTTTTTCTTTCTTTCTTTCTTCCTTTTTCTTTCTTTCTTTCTCTCCCTCTCTCTTTCTCTCTTTCTTTCTTTCCTTTGCCACAGCTGCCACACATTCATATAACACCCTGCTGCTAAAGCTGTGACCTGGGAACAAATGTCCTGAGTGTGGCTGCACAGTGTGCATGGGCAGTGGGGGCTTCTACCCCTCTACTCCCCAGAGATTATGCAATTAGCAGCTCTAAAGTAGGTCAGTGTGAGTTGGCTGGAGGGATATGCTCCTCAACCTCCAGCTGCAGCTGTGCAGAAAACATTTCAAGATTCATTAGTCCATAAAAAGAAAGAGCATATTAAGCAACCGAGTCATGTTTCCTCATGTTCAGGACACTCACCTGGTATGAGGGCAACCAGGTTTCTGGCCTTTGTCTATGCCTGATTTTCTGTGTTTTAACCAGTGGTGGCTGTATGCAAACTACAAGAAAAAGAAGTCCCTAAAGCTCAGGCCTGTCCAGCTCTGCTTGGAGCAAATGCTGTAACCACCACCACCACTCTGGTGACACGGCTGGAGCAGGGCTGCCTGTCGCCAGAGTAGCCTCTCTCCTGCTGGCCAGGCTTCCTCTCAAGAGAGTGAATAGATTTGAACCCAAATATATGTGGGTCCAAATACATTTTAATATTTCTTATTCAAACAGAGAATGAAAATTTCCAAGTCCTCTAAATAATCAGGCTACTATGTAGTGCTTGGGCAGAGCAGAGAAATTTTGCATTTCAGCAGCAAACCGCAACAGCCACTGCGTGTGATAAGCTGAGAAACAGGTCTCTGAAAGCAGAGCATGCTCTGAGGACACTTGTGGGACCAACTGTCCCAACAGTAGGCTGCGTTAGGGTTGTGATGTACAAAGCAAGCCTTCCATTGCTCACTCAACTCCCCCAAGACTGAGACAACTCAGGACATACACAGAAGTACAGCTCCAAGCTCCTGCTAAACTTAAGAGCAAATAAGTCCTTGAACTTAATCACCACCAGCTTTGTTTGGATTTAGTCGTAAATGTCTCATTTGAGTGAAGTCCCAGATCAGAAATTCTTGTACGGATTTGACATCTAGCTCCTTTTTATATGAGTGGCAAGGGATAGAGGCCCCTCTAGACTGCAGTGCTCCAAACTAGATCATCCCACTGGAAGGGAACAACTTCCAAGGTTTGCTTTTGGTTACCTCAGTTACTTAGACTTGGTGGTGATGCAGCTGACAGCATAATTGGGCCAAAAATATTATAGGAGAGCTGGGTTTCTTTTTAGAGGCAAAGCCATCCAATACGATGGTGAGGATAAATGCAAGTAACAAGACTACTCGCTACCAACAGCTCCATGTGGCCAGTGCAGTAGAGCCTCTATCCTTTGGAAATCGAGTACAGCAGAAACTTCACAGATGTGGTTAAAAAAACTTCTCCAAAGAGTCAGAAATCTTTGCAGGCCCAGGAGCTCAGTGTACCCTAGATGTTATGTGCCTTTAAGATGCAACATGTGTGCTGAGCACACACTTTCTGAGAACTTCTTTCTGCTCTTTTCTTCTTCAACATTGTTTCCCTTTCTTGCAAAGCTAGCCTAGGCCAGACCTCACTGTCCCTCAGAGCCCATCTTGCTGCACAGGGAGCTGAAAGCCTCCAGCTGCTGGTAGCATTCCCACCCACGTTACCACAGCAGCAGAAACAGCAAAACATTAAACACAAGGACGCCATGTGGGCAAAGTCCCTGCATCCTCCGGGTTCACGATCAGCCTTTATGCAGCTGCCAGGCCCCCAGAGGAGCCTGCAGAGCTCGGGTGTTCACTCTGGCTCCTTTTCCAGCTGATCCTGGCACATTTCTGGGACAACTAAGATCATCTATTTGCAAATTGAGTGGCTAGCACTGGTTATACTCACTTGATGTGTTTTTCAGATAAGTTTTTTAGTGGTCCTTCTATTCAGGGTGAGCATAATTTGAACAGTTTCCCCAAATATACTTCTCAGAAACCTTTGACAGGTACAATTGTCCTTTTATTTGTACCTGGGCTCCAGCCCTGTGTTGCATAAGCCCTCCTTCCAGAGAAAAGTCAACAGAGAGGAATCCACATGAAAGTATCTTCTGATATAGCATTGAGATGAGGAGCATATGAAGAGCATGTGTAGTACCTTTGGCTTGTTTTCAGTTTATTTTTTTCTTCCTTTGGGCATATCTGACCTTCAAAAAGTAAGGGGTGATATAAACTTAATTTCCTATTAGCTGACTACAGCTATACATTGGATTGACATAAACTGATGTGTTAATTTGGCAAGTTATCAGAAAAACAGAGCCAAAAAAGCTGAGAGTCAGGCAGCACAGTTCCCTGGAAAACAGATTTCCTTAAATAAATCTTTTGTTTTGACAATATGACAGCTCTGTTCAAGAACAGTAACTGTATCGGGACAGTATATTTTAATTTCTCCAAGTCACTCAATTTAACACCACATGACATTTTGGTTTAAAATATGCATCAACAGGAACTTATAGGGTGTGTGTTGGATGGATTAAAAATTGATTCCCTGGTAGATCTTTAGAAGGTAGATGTCCAGGAGAAGATAACTGGGGCTATTTTGCTTGTGGTCCATGTGGGACCTGTTCTTAGTCTGACATGATTTAATATGTCAATCCACAAACCAACCACAAAAAAAAAGATCTGAACTGGCAAATGTGGTAGGCTATTAAAAAAAAAAAAATCATGAGGTCATTATTAGGGAATTATTCCTGCTTTGAGGATGATCATTCATTTAAATGGTTCAAGTTTTTTTTTTTTAAAAAAAGCATTCTGATATGATCAAACAAATATTTTAGATTTGAAAATACAGAAATGAGTATGAGGATGAGCAAATGCCTGGGAAAACTGTTCCAGAGACAGACTTTTTAAAGACTCCTCCTAGACAATCACCACGTTTGTCTACCGCCTACATTTTCCCATCAGTACACAGATAATACCACAGTGCTTCTCTTAAGCAGCAAGAATTAAATACAGTAATTTTAGAATGCTTTTTCAAATATGAAAACTAGGTAAGCCATCCTGAAAGTTTATGTTTGACATTTCATGGCTGGGAAAACATAATCATCAAAAACAAGCAAACAGACAAACCAAAACCCCTCACTCCAAATGTAAATCCTTTGGGACTGAAATTTCCCTCCTTGGTTCGAACTTAAAGGTGATTGGCTTTTGGAAAGATTGAAGAAAATAATTTCAGTAGTTATTGTGTGACAAATAATTGAAGTCCAAGCACAAAAGTACTTTGTATTTTTAAAAAAAGTTGTTCAGACAAATTTTGTTCTGTCCAAAGTTATTCTTCCCTCTCTTTTTTTTTTTTTTTAAAAAAAAAAGTCTTAGCCTAGTGTGCTTTTGCCATATGCTTTACTAGAGCTGTGGAAAAAAAAAAACTCTATCCGGTCTCTGGGAGTATACAAATATTACCAAAAGGAGCAGACTAACAGAACATATTCAAAATCCATGAAAAATTATGAAAACATTATTAAAATAAACAATAATACAGAGCAAGAAGTGCAAAAAGATAGATTCTATTATTTTCCTTTGAAATTTACATTTGCAGTCAGCTGTTTAGGAATATCTAGGACCATGCCATATAGTTGAGAAGTCTCTTTATCAGTTTTCTGGAATAAACTGCATTTGTTACATACATTTTGCTGTCTAAGAGGGGTAAAATCCATTGTGATGGCTAATTTAGTATATTTTCCTTTGAAAACCATCTCTGCCAAGAGGGGCTTTTCAAACGGCTTCAAAAAGGTTGATGAGGAAGGTGAGGTGCTGAGCCTAGTTAGGTAAGTGTGCCTGTATGTGACATGTACAACTCCCACAACGTTGTTTTGACAATTAATAATTTTTGAGACAGGAAAAACCAACACAACAGTAGTAAGAGATTGTGGGATCTTAACCTCTGTACTGCTGTGTCGGGACATTTTATCTTCCCGGTCTTGTCAAATCTGTCATGAGGCAAGGCTCCTGGAGCTATATCTGACACTAGATGTTATTAATCAGTAGTTTGCCCCAACTGCCTGGTGTAGCAGAGTGACAGCCCACAGAAAACCCCAGCTAATATTCACAAGGAAAGCGCAGTATTTGCCTGTGGAGTGAGTACCCTGGCACTACAGCACTGGACCTTCATGAACCTATGAGAAATCTGTTTGGTTTTGTTGTGTTTTTTTTTCAATGTTGTAACCATCCTGATGTGTCTTGGAGGACAAAAAAAACCCATAAGTGTCTTAGGTTTTTCCTTGAAAGACATTTAGGGAGACAAATGACATAAGCAGAAGACCTAGGCAAATACATCATCATGGAGAGCTGGACCATAGATTCAGGTGCAAAGTTTCAAGTTTCTTATTGACTTCACATAGCAACAGATACAAAGCCAACAGCTCCCAACAAGTAGTCTCAGACCCCAAAAACATATCATACCCATTTTAGTTAGCAAAAAGAGTTTTTTTAAAAGACTTGTTTTTTTAATTTTGAAGCTAAAATCTGCAGGGGGTTGACTTTTTGGATCAGTCCAAGAAAGCAGTTTTGAGCTGAAGTGCGTCACCAAGGCACAATTTGACCCTTTACAGCTAGAATGGGCCCGTCCCATGCTAAGTTTGTCTTTTTGATATGTTGGATACATGCACTACCTGTCCCTGGCAAGTGCTTAATACGGTAAATGCAATAAGGGTGGTCCTCCACATGGTCCTTTCTTCAGCCTATGAGGTAACTCCATTGGCTTTAGGGGGGTCACTGCTGATTCATGCCACCAGAAGGTGTAATTAGAGGACCCAGCTCACCCATGTTAAGGTATTGCATGGCTTCCTTCCTCCTATGGATTTGGGTTTGATTTGATTTTTCCACACAAATTTTTCAGCCTCTACAGTGCAGTGTGGCACATTTCTGTGAAACTGAGGGCCGAACTGAGATTGGGAAATCTCCCTTTCTCTCTTACACACATGCAAAAACAATGACACGCAGCAAAGTTACATTTCATATATAAAACTAAGCAATTTCAGAGCTCCAGTTACCTTTATGTCTTCCATAAAAGGCAATTGAATGCTATTAACCCAGTATGACTTTGTTTTCTTTTTAACATCAAAGTGAACAACAGAAAAGAAAAAAAAAAAAATCAGGCCATGAAAGACAAAAATGCTCACTTACATTGCTTAGGTTACAGCAAAGCTAAAAATAAATTATTGTCATCCTGCTTTCTGAAAACCTTTATGAGGACACTAGGCAGCAGAAAGGAAAGCATCACTGGTTTTTTAGAGCACAGATTTTATAACTCCAGGTTTCATTTAAACACTGTTACAGTCAGTTGGTTGCGAGTGTTCTGGCTCCTTAGTCAGCTCAGCAGGACATGGTACATAAGGAAGATTTTTTTTAACTGTCTGACATCTGACTTTGCAGGTAGTAGAAAACAAGACAAAAGACAAAACTTCTCTACACAGGTAAACTGCATCTTTGAGGACATCCCTGTCCTATTCTGCTCTTCATAACCAACGTAAAGCCCTGTACAAAGTGACATATTTAAGTCCAGAACAACGACAAACCTTCCATCTGTAGTTAAGTTTCAACTAACATCCTTGTGAAATTGCCAAAACAAGCCAGGCCATTCAAAAGGCAAAGTTTCTCGAGTTCAAAGAGAGAAAATCTTTTTGCACTGAAATTTTTTCTGGCAGTGTATTGAAGTGGCTTCAGGACATGCTAGTTCCGTTTCTACGTTTGTGTAGTATTTTGTTCAGACAAGTCCAGTCCAGACTCAGTTACCTGACTTCACTACATTTCTACCTTTCTGTCATACTTATCTTTGGCATGCTGGAAATCTGACCTGGTGTTTTTCAGAAGTCCTTTAAAACAATCCTAATAATGCTAAAAGCCAACATCTACAGATATTTTTGTTGTTCTTTCTTGACTGTGTTATGTTTTCTAGTAATAAAAACAAAATTTTTGGTTAGCAAAGTTATTTGACAGCTTCCTTTGGGAGAGGATAGATGGGTTTAGGCATATTTGCACTGTATGGTAACTCTCAGTTGACATTTGGATAAAATATTAGAAAGCTTGCTGATGCCGTAGGAAAAAGAGGCTTTGCACTGTCAAAAAACGCCCAACCAAACAACAAAAAAAGAGGACCTCATTTTTAATCATACTCTGTCCTTCCAGGAAATGCTTTCACAGCACTCCCGTCTGCCACTCAAGTTTCTAAGTCAAAGCTCATTGTTCACATTCTCCACCACACAAGCAGCCCCACACCACAGCGCTTTGCAAACACAAGCGGAAAGTCAAAGATTAAAGCAAGTTTCTTCAAGAAGCTTTTATATCAGAGTTCTTCATACAAGCATCCTTTCTTTTGCTTGTAAGTACACTAATCATATTTCAATTGCATGCCTAAGATATAAAGTTAATAGCTTCCTTATTTCCCCATTTTAGCATTTCCCCTCTACTCCCTCTGCCTTTTCAATTATACTAGCTAGATCATTTCTTTCATTTCCTTTCTGCAGTGTCCTGTTTTCATTTCTTATACGAAATCATATTTGTCCACTTACACTTTTCTTGAGGATAGGCACATGACAGCAGCATCTCTTGCTCCACCATGGTGCTGTCTGTTGCAGAGGTCAGTGGTCTTTTGAATAGCACTTCAAGAAAATGTTTTGGAAAGCTCAGCTCACTCATGCAGGCTTCTGATCTTCTCCAGTACTCTTGGCTTCTGTGTGTTGTCACATGTTATCCTCCCTCCTGAGAAACCTGTGAAACAGGTCTGGCAACACATCTTGCCTGTCAGAAGAGCTTTAATTGATTCATTGCAACAGGTACCCACCCTCATTAAAAAAAAAAGTTGTTGAAAGGAGTAGTCTCTTAGTGCCTCACTTGAAATTACAGAGCCTACCAAATGTCACAGCTGGTGCACTTTAAAGGAAAACTACTTGCTGGGTTTGCGAATATACAGGAAATAATTTAAAATCAATCTTACATGCCAAATAAACCACAGCTAGCGGTATAATTCAGATGCTCTTCCGCTGTGGGAGAGCAGGAATCCTTCCGTTGTGCACCGAGGTGGCAAGGGCTGCCACTGCATCTCCTCAAGGCACAGTTTCTTGTGGGATGAAACAAGTCCACATCTCTGCTACAGATGCCTCTGTTCTGTGAACGCCACCTCTGATTGCTACTGATGTGAACAAATTGTGTGGACCTGATTTCTGAGAAATGCAACCCCAGGAACATACCTTTCAGCAGCCACTGCCTAACCATCTGGGGCTCAGTGAGGAGCCCCCAGCCCTGCCCTGCAAGCCACCTGCAGCTCAGTTAGTTACCATTTATCTGCTACCCCTGCAACCAAGCAAGATTGCAGATGGGCTCTCATTAAGACCTGTATCCATTGCACATCAGGGTGCATCTCATAGTACCTCCATAGCAGTTTCCTGCTGCTGTTGCTCTTACAAGCTGGTGATACCATTGTCAAGTGCAAGCAAGGCTGCGGTTAGCAAGCAACCAAAGCAGGAGATGCGGGATTTATGCCTGACTCTGCCTCTAATTTGCCCTGTCACCTGGGGCAAATTGCTTTACCTCTTGGTCTTTCTCTTTCCCCGTCTCTAACACATGCTTAATTATAGTTCCCTTTCTTTGGAAAATGCTTTGAAATCTATGTACAAAATGCAGGATGAAAGAGGAAGCTATCATTACTGCACACTTATAAAATATTGGGATGAAGCAAACAATAAGCAGCGAGCATTTGAGATTTCATGCATGTAAAATGTTGTGTTTTAAGAGGAACATGACCTTATTGTAATAATGACTTTTTTTTTTTTAAAAAGATACTCCTACAGAATTTGGCAAAAGTTCGGTTTCTGTTTTCACATTGGAATGCTGAGAGAAAAATCTAAATCACTTCTCACTTCTAGAAACATTATGCCCTCCTGGAAACAGCAAGTCCACCAGAGGTTCCTCAGTGGAAAATGACATAATGTGGCAATTTCCTGCTTTTCTCTCACCTGAGTAAATAAAATCTGTCATTTTGCAGTCTGTAAGCAGTTACATTATACTCATTAAGTAGAAATGCTCATCCTCTTTCTCTCTGAGAACTAAAAAGCCAAAAAAGTTTATGAAGACTGACTGGGGTTTTTTCATGTGAAAGTAAACTTGAACAGATTGATGCAAAGCTGTGTTTTCCAGGGGCTGGATTCACTCATATGGGAGCCTCGTACTTGTTTTAATACTTCAGTGAACAAAATGAAAAAGATGCTTGTGTTCACCCCACTTCTGCAGTGCTGCTCATTGAGAGGCCTTCCTCAATGAGGAGGATTTTAAAGGGCATGACAGTGAATTAATTTTGCCCTGGAGTTTAGAGCAAATAATTTTTCACCTGCCCTACTTGGGAAGACAGCAGCTGCTGGGCTGTGAGAAGTGCAGGATGGAGCTGCCTTGGCTGTCCTGCCTCTGCTTCTGCAGCCATAATCCATACACTTTCACTCTCAGCCTGAAGACATCTCAAGTGATGGCAACACTCTTGAGATGATGTACTGAGGAACCATATAATGTTGAAAACTAAGACAAACTAGAGAAAGATTTCAGGAATTATATTCTCTGTCTTATCTGTGAACAAGTTTCCCCCTCTGCATCCTTTTTCTGTAAGACAGTTCTCAACAGAAATTTGTTTAAACACTGTCCTGTTTACACTAAAATCCTGGGTAGTTCTTAACATGGGCGATAGCCCAGAGATTGAACTGGGCAATGCTGAGTTGGAGATAAGTGACTGTGGGGAAATAGCTCTTTATGAAATGCCCCTTGATTGCATGTTAATACTGGCACATTCTGAAAGCTTACATGAGTCTTGAAAGACAATTCTCTACATGACTTAACACGGCCAGCCAGGTTTATTACAGACCAGGAGAATGGTAAATGTATAACCTACTCGCTTCTTACTCCATAATCCACAGACTTCAGAGCCATGTTCTAAGATATCCTAAGGTTACCACGCTGACAATTTATAGTAAGAAGTGAATCACTTAGAGCTGCAAGCTCAGAAACCCTTGGAAGTACATCTGCAGAAGAGCATGTATTTATTTGTGTTGGCTGAATACATGCAGTTGCAGTAGGTGACTTCTCAATAATCATATTCTTATGAAATTAGCAAACTCATACTGAGTATCAGGTTAGCATGGTCTGATTTGAATTTCAGTGGAAAAAACTTTTATGAAAAAAGAAAGGCTTCTTGTAGAGAGATAATATAAGAATTACACAAGAAATACTTTGAATTTTTTTCCCTTTCTGTGTTGAGCTGTAATTCTGCTATTGGATGAAATAGGTCAGAAATTAAAGCTGTTACCCAGCCTTTGGAAATGGAAGGCGCAGTGTGAGTTGATTGCAGCTTTCTATGGCAGAGAAGTGAAAAATAGCAATTGAAGCTAGGCTTTTTGGTTCTTGAGATAACATTTGGATGAGTGAGTGCATTTGGTTAAATGTCAAATCTGAAAACCATCTAATGAGCTAAGTCAACCAGTACTGTCAACTGCAGCAAAAACACTAGGAAGAGTCAAGTTTACATACAAGTTGTAATCATGAAATTAAAGTATGAAGTGATAGCAGCCATTTATGTCTTTGGAGAGACTCCAAGCATTCAAACTGATGCATACATTTTTATGTGAGTTATTACAAAGAGCATTGAAATGACAAACAACCCATAATTGTGATGCTTGATCTTCCAAGAAGCTCATATCTATAATTACAATCATTGTCTGAAAAAAGAGTGCAGGTTTACAGTAACTGCAATTGATGCTTGTCTCCACTTCTGTCACCGAAGTGACAAAATAACAAAGTCATGCTTGCATCTGCTTCCTTATAATGCTGAGTTTGTCCTCACCCCGATATCTGGCCATAACCTACAATTATGTGTCATTAGCTTTCCGTGGAACTAATCAAATCTTGTCCAACTCAAGGCTGATTTGGGCATGTGCCAAAAGCCCAAGGGTGGACCCTAGCTGACATAAAATGGAGCAGCTTTAAACAATTGTTTCTTTAAACAGCACAGGTTTCCCACTTCAGATAATAACTCTGTCACCCAGTGCAATGTGGAGAGAAAATCCTGAACATGTTGGTCGACAGAGGCATGTGATGATGTCGTCCAGATGATTTGGGTAATCTTTGCTTTTCTTTTGTAACTGAAGAACCCTAAAATGCTTAGTTCAGCAGAATAGTGTTTGTTTGAAGAAGACTTTCAGGTATTACTGCCAAGCATCTGCTCCTTGCACAGCAAGTGCTACAGGACTGAGACAAGGGGAGGAAGGAGAGCCAGTGCTCTCTTTGGAAGGAATGAAGCTCACTTGGGGAGAAACGGTGCTGAGACCCCTACCTCAACCTGGAAGTAGTCAGCTGTGAGACTGTAAAACTCGAAGATGCAGAGTATACATCCACAGCAACTGCATGCAGGTGAAGGGCAACTCACACTGGACCCAGAGCTGCTATGTGAAAAAAGGCTTTAGGAAGCATTATCTTATTGCATGCATGTGTTTAGAGAGAGATGTTGGCTCTTTGCACTGAGTTTTGGACACTTCAGTGTAGATCCCTATATGTGAGGTGGTCAGCCGAGGCCGTCTCTATAGTCAGTGGAGAGAAGTAGGTATGCTGAGGACATGAGTCATCTGAGCTGGTCCAGACATCTCTTTTAGGAGGAGACAAACCCTGTCCTACACCCCTTTGTGCACTGACTCACTCTCCCTGTAAAGAGGACCTACTGTGACCAGTTCTGAGGTGAACCTCTACATTTACTAAGAAGGATTCTGCTCATCAGATGCTGCACAAAATCAAATGTGTTGCATTTATTCTTCTAGCTGCATTTTTCCATTCATTTTCTCAGACAGAGGGATGAACAGGTTCCGTAGTTTCCACTAAGTTGTGTCCTGCAGACTCTAAGGATGACCCTGGGACATACTTCATCCTCCTGAGACCTTCTACTTGGACCCTAAAAAGCAAGAGGAGCCTCAAGGCAATACATAGCAATACCGCTGCTGAACATGTCACTGCCTAGAAGCAAAGTAGGGGACCTGTGTGGAACACTTGACATTTATCCTAGAACAAGATTTCCTGAAGACGATATCGAGCTGTTGTAATAATTTGGGGGGTTTCTTTAGTTTAAATTAAACAGCAGCTCAACATTTTGATTCCTCAAGATTGCAAATCAAAAGGCATCACATATTTTTAGGCAAAACCTAATTCAAGCATCCACAGGCACGGTAATTTCTGTGTGACACGTATCTGCTGTCAGACACAGCGCAGATTTCTGCAGAGCAAACAGCAGTAAAATAACTTGGCACACTGGGTACTTCATCTGGAGTCGTTTCAAGGAATGTAGCTTTAAATACTTGCCTGTTCAACACTATTATCAAAGTTTTTCCTTCTAAACCACCAGTTCCTTTAGATTAATGAGCAGAAAACCCATCAGGCTGAAAGGACCATTGGGAGTGAGATCATCCTGCTGAGATGCCCCTGAAGGAATCCAGGGACGAAAGGCTACAGGGAAGTGATGTGCTTTCCACTCTCTTTGAGGGTGATGCAACTGCTGTTAATCCAGCACTACCTTTTTTTCTAGCTTCAGCTCAAGGGATCAACAAACACACCTGAAGGCATGAGGGATGTGTTTAAACAAAGGAGATGTGAACAGATTCAAACCTCAGACTTAAAAACAGGCAAACCAAAAGACTGCATAAGACAAAAAGGAGGCAGTTATAGTAGTTGCAAAACTGTGCAGAATAATGACTCCAGTAATAAATTGCTGCCAGGACACACGGATTTCCAGTGAACTCTGTGTGCTGTGTCACTTCCTAATCCCACCTGTTGAGAGGGGCACTATCTCGAAGATTGTTTTTTAAGTCTTATGTCTTTCCAACCTGTTTTCTCTCCCTATTAGCTTACGTTGTGGCGTGAGTTTCTGGTCAATGGGCTGGTGAAGCAAGAGGGCTCGTGTGCTGTGAGTCTGCTTCTGTGATACACTTGCACTTGCAGCAGGTCCCCTCAGAGCCCTACTGACTGACTTCATTACTCTGGCTCTGCATCCAGACTCAGGATTTCCCAGGGTTCATCCAGCTGTTACAGATGAAGGCACACTGAGATGCTTGGTGGGCTGATGTCGCTTTGGTCTGTAGCTGTTTGCTCTGCCAGTGGTGACTCATACTAGTCCCATACGGATAAAAAAAAGTCAGATGCAAACTGAAAAAGTCCCATGGCAAAGTCAGAAAATCATACTCTGCAGGCTAAGATTGTTATTGCTGAAAAAGGTAGGGAGAGGTAAATGTCCAGGTGTCTGACCTGGAGCTCTTTATAATGACAAATAAAGGCAATGCATAAGTTCCTTTTTAACACTTCTACATTAAGCAGAAACAGAAGAACTGCATTAGCTGCTTCCATTCAGAGTATATCGATAGATAACAAGGTGTCTATCACTGGCTATACTTGGACCGTTTTCCACAGTTAACCTCTGCAGATCATCCTAAAAAAAAGTACTCAGGCAGCCCAATTACTTTAATTCAAGAAAGAAGTATAGCTGACGTGGATCGTTCCCGTGGTTATTATAACCCTCAGTTAGGTGTCTCCCTCAGAGGCCATCTGTAGCTGCTCCCACCACTTAGAGCATTTAAGTGTACAACGTGGGCAGAAGAGTCTTTGAGCAGTGCTGGGTTAGGGAAAGCAAAGCTGGCTTAAAACCATTGTCGTACACATCCTCCTCTTGCTGCTTGCCATTTTATGTGATTGCCTGATTTTTCATCTATTGTTCAACTACAATGAGCATAAACTGGCACTTCCTTACACTTAGTGCTGAAAATTATTTTTGTCGGGAAAAAAAAATCCAGAAAGGCATAATAACGAGAGGAAGAGGATGGTCTTGCCTATTAGTCAGTACATGTAGCCAAGTCCTTTTAGAAAACTGTAATTAAGCACGAATAGATAAGATAATGCTAATCTTTGCTGGAAATGATAGGTTAAAACCAGAGGACACACTGGGGGTATTCGATATGCAGGAGATTCCTGCTGTGATTGTACATATGTGAAGCAAAAAAAAAAGGGATCATTCCAAGGTGGGGGAACCCAACCACAAACGTTCATCTAAAAAAAATCATAAAACTGATCATTTAGGGTGTAGGAGATTGCTCAGAGTTAGTTGGAGGGTTAATTACACCGTATTTCTCGGATGAGTAAGCTTCTTGACTTCTTTTCAATGTGCTGACCAGAGGACATGTGTAAGCTTCACTGTATTTATGAAATACCTTAGGGTAGACGAATTCCAAGTGACAGCCACATGGTCTGATGCAGCAAAATGGTGACTTGTCATCACCATCAAGTTATCATCACAAAAAACATCAACAGAGAAATGGCTATGTTACTGGGGAGTGAGTGTGACACCTTAATGACATGGAGTGGCATTTCGCTTCTTTTCCACAGGTGTAAGCCTCAGAAGCATGACTCCTTCCTAACTTAGTTTTAAATCCCATAATTTCTTATGTCTTGATACTCATTTTCACAAGCACGGCTCTTGCACACCCACTACAAGCAGTCAGCTCCCATAACTCTATCTTCAAATGTTAAGTATACGTAATGCAGAAGCAGCCAGGCAACAAAGGAGCCTGAACAGGGACAAGACCCTGCGGGGAGCACCCCGAGTTTGAGCAATCTCTGATTAAAGCTTTAACACTACTGGATTATTTGTGGCATGTTGAACGGTTGAATTGAGTATGAAGCTCCAAATGCATTGAGCTTTATGTTTAAAGAAGGAGTTAGGAATGCCCTCATCCAACTCTATTCTGGACTAGGGAGCTGGATGTGTCCCTGCAGACCAGCAAACAAAATGTCCCTCACTTGGACAGCGAGACGACAGGATATCCTCTATTTAATTGTCTCCCTAAGAACTGCAAAAACCATTGATGCAGTCTCACAAATTAGGTAAGTGTTCAGTTAGATATTTGTTAGATGAAAGTAATTGACATGTTTGGTACAAATTGGCTTGAAGAAGGATAGCAAGAAACTTTTTAACACTGCACAGGGTCAGTATTGCAAGAATATGATTTTTGGAGATACGTTTGCTGCATTTAATCAGTCTTCATTTATGTTCATTACATATAGATGCTGCTTCATCTTATGCATAAGACTTCAGCTTTCTCACATCTAAGTGCGATATGCTTAATAACTCCACACTTTGAAGTGCTGTATCTATTGATGTCTTTGCACCTAGCCATAGACCTGCAATTTTAAGAATTCTTTTATATTTCCAGATACTCTCTGCACCAAGGGATGACAACTAGCTTATTATCCACTCTGCCACTGATTTCTTTGCCATCTGTGGTTTGCTTGCCAGGGATCAGGGGATTTGATCAAAGATGTAAATTAAAAAATACTGTCTAGCCTAAACTTTTTTTTATTCATTCAGGTAACTTGGCTGTAAAAGTTCAATATGTTGTACAGTAAAAAAAGTTGTCCTAGAATGTGTCCAAGACCACTAAGTAAATATAACTGTCTAAGCGACAATTTATTAATGCTTGATCTAACTTTCAAAAGGTGAAATACTTATTCACATAGCTATTCAATTTAACTTGAGTGAAAAAAGTAATTCCAATTCAGTTTCTTACAATAATCATGCTGGGTTTATGAGTGTCTTTTGACTGATAAAATGAGAAAATGTAGAGTTCTATTTTTTACACTACTTTATGCATACATACAGTTCTATATTATGCTTCAAATTACCAAAAAAATGTCAACCCTTCATGGCTTATCAAAGGAGGTCTGTGATATACTGTCAACATATACTCCTCAGTATTTCTGCTGTTAATTACCCTGATCTTATAAATTTACACACATGCCGTGATTTAGAATCTTACAGTTCTTGATGAAGTCACACACACCAGCTTGGAGAGTGAAGGCATTAGCTAGTGGGTCTTAAAACTTTTCTATAAAAATCTGTGTGAGCAGTAAATTTTAGGAGCTAACAGAATGCCATTACAGCAAAAGATGTTGACATTTTAGGGAAAAAAATTAAAGCTTGCTTAATATCTGCACAGGGATACCGTTCTGCCTAGGAAGAGAGTGACTCAAAAAGAAAGCACAAACGTAACATTGAAGGGTGTTTGCACTGGAGTGTGAACTACCACTGTGTGTTGTGCATTTCTGCTTTTAAGCCCAGATATTCTGTTCAATGATTTACATCAATGTAATATTTCTTACTTTTTTTTTCCCCTCCCACGATTTTTAGAGTGATAGAAAACCAGACAAAAACAAATAATAAGGAATCCAGATGATACCCCATCTTTGAGCAAAGATCCACTTACAAATAAACCATCCACTTTCATAGGATGCTTTGGATATATCATCAGTCGGTGGTACCTCAGCATATAATGTCATTCAGCAGCTAATGTTGTAAGCAGATGGGACTTTTTGCTAGTGTGAGTCAGCTTCATGTTAATGATGCAACTTCATTAGCATTTCAGTCCAAATCAGGAGGGCGTGCTGAAGTGACTCTCCCAGTTCCTGTGCTTTGGTTTGGCCTAAGTCATCATGAATTGCATCAAACTCCAACCATAAATAGGCATTCTGTCCATGGAGTAAAAAAATTCCTGAGACAGAGATATCAGGGATGCTCTGTGGAGCCACTCCTATCGCTCTGCACTGGTTGCTGATGTAGACACAGCCTCAGAGTGCTCAGCACTACTCCTTTATTTGGGGTGGGGTTTTTTTGGCAACCAAAAACACATTGCTTCCAAGAGAAGATATTTAATAAAAAGAAAATGCTTTTGGGGAACAGGGCGTATTTTTGGAGGGAAGGGATAGGAGAATGATTGAAACAATTTAGAAATACGGAACTGACTGGGGTTTGGAGGTTGGGGCCTTTTTCAATTGACCTGGTTCCAATATCTTATGGGATTTTAGCTTTTGCTGAAAAAGAATTAGAGTATTTTAACATTATAAAAAATACATTTCCAGGTTATCTTTCTGTTTCCCAATGAGAAAATTGTACCTCAAAGTAAAAAAAAAAAAGAAGAAAAAAAAGAAAAGTTTCCATCTAAATCTGTGCTAAAACTCTGCCACTTCTGAAATACCAGAATTTCTTATGGGACTACATTTCTTTTTCCAGAAGACTGCCTTCTTAAACTGTAGCTGAACTGGCACTAGTATACCAGATATGGCTGAGCACAGATTTCATGACAAAACCATATACTACAACTAATTTTGGTAGCTGTTGCTACCTAGAAATCCTTCAGTCTGATGTGAGTTGTTATTTTCCAGGAAAAGGCAGCAGAAAATTAACACCTGAATTTGTGGTAACTGCCTGAGGAGCCTCAACTTTGCTCCCATTAGCTTGTTCTCCTACAACAAATGACAGAGTGCTCTGTATTCGTGAAGTTTTGTGCATTTGCAAAGAGTCAAAGAAAAGCATATTTCTTTCTAGTGGTGCTGGACTCTGCCCCTTCCAAGGTAGCACGTTCATGAGCATGCAGAACAGAAAATATTCCCTTCCCTTCCTCATCTGATGCCTGCCACCACCCACAGCATTTGGGCTCCTCCCAAGGTCAAATATGAGAGTTGTTTCTCCTCTCAGCCTGAAAGAGATAGCATTAAAAACATTAACATGAAGGCGTGTGAATCTTGGAGAGCGTGGAGCTCACCTGCTTTGCCAATGCAGTGGAAAGATTTATAGTTTCTAATTTATTTGGGTTGCACCACTTTTAATGTGGTAAAAAGTACATTGTTTTTTTATCCTGCTACTGCTGTTCCCATACAGGAATTAAGTAAATGCTATAATGCATTTTTAAAGATAGTCAAATAACAATGTGCACAATCAAGTTTGTGCTTATGCGACCAAATTGTTAGTCATCTTGGTATAAAATGTCTGTGCAAAGTTTTTGGCATTTTTGTGGGGCAGCTTGGGTGACCAACAGGCTTTGCATTTGACTCCAGTTATGGCCATCAGTCTGCAGGCAATCTGATGTTATTGGGCACTGTCCTAGATTTAATCTTAGGGTTTGTGCAACTTCTCCCTCTTGCCACCCAGCAGGCAGGTTAACATTTCCAGTGGAACAAAACCCTCTTGTGATTTCTTCTTGGACACTGAGGAAGAAGTGGTGAGAGGGATCCCCCCCAGGGAAGCAAGGACCAGAGGGAAAAGATGCTCAGGATTAAGACAGCTGCACTGTTCAGGCAAAGGCAACCCAAGAGAAACTGGAGTAGGTTTTTTATCACTCTACCATAAGCAATGGCAGCTGAGGTTTGATCTCATAAACATATGAAATGCAATGGCATTATTTGAGCTGGAGAGGACCTGACTCAACCTCCTGGTCAGTGGGGTGGAAGTGCTGGGGATGACCTGCTGTGGCTGTTTAGGTAACCCAAAGGCAAGAACCTCTCTTGGGTAATGCAGAGGCTTTCAAACAGTTTCCTAACCTGTGGGCAGCCACCCTGCTGTGTCAGGCTATTAAGGGGAGAGAGGCGTCTTCTCCAGGAATGGCCACCTTCCTTTTCTCAACATTCAGTGTCAGCACCAACTTTTCCTGTCTTTGGTGAGGCATGAAGGGAAAAAAAAAAATCTCTATAAAGCTGCTGTTTATACTGGAGGGAAAAGAGAAGGCTGATATATTAACAACAAATTAAAGAACTTCCTGAAGGCCATGTTAAAACATGCTTCCTGACACCGACTCCAATTAGTGAATGGAGTCTCAGATTGCTTTGGAAATTTGCCCATGTCTAAGAGCCTTCTCTTAACTCTCAGCTTGACTAGTTCTCAAAAATCAAATTGCAAATTATTAAAATAAGTTTGCCAATGCTGTCCAAGAGGCAACTGTTACTTCTAACTCTTACTAAAAAACAATCAAAATGCCCTGGGACTCAGTTATTTGTGAATTGCTCTAATTTTCCTGTGAAAAGTTTAAAGAAACTTCCATATTTCTCATATCCCTCAGCTCATGAGCACATAACCAAGGGGTCCTTCTCAGTTTTATAATTTTCATTTTGTCTATTGTCTGGGTTTGAGGAAAATATGTGTCGTTTATAAGTTAGCTTATTATAGCCTTGTGTTGAGCTCATATGGGGAGCATCATTGATATGAATTAGATTCCTTCATTATTTTAAATTGTAGCCCTAACAGAGGAGCTAGTAGCAAAATACACAATTATATTCTCATACTAACATGACTCTGACCAAAAGGCAGTGAGATGTAAGATGCTGAGTGGGCCAACTGGTCAAGCAACAACAAAAGGCCTTTGTACAGCCAGTCATTTTCCCCAGGGCTTCCTTGGAACCTAAAGAGCACTGTTTACATTAGAAAAGCTCCTTACAAAGGAAGCTCAGGCTGGGCTGTGACCACTGACTAGCCATTAGGTGGGAATTTCTCCCTCCCTCTACAGCTCCAGTGATACTTGGCAGCCTCGGCTTTGCTCTGAATATTGGACTGGCCTTTAGATGCCAGCCTCTGTCCATGATGCCCACCCTATCCCTGTGGACAGGAAAGTATATGGCTGTGATAGTGCAATGACTGATGGTTTTCCAGGGAAGTATTATACTGGGTCCCTTGAACTTTGGGTTAAGGTTTATGATGCTGTTTTCAAGGAGATCTGGGATGGGTCTGCTCTGGGAAACAGGAAGCTGAACATAAGAAGCCAAAAGCACTTGGTAGTTACTAGGCAGCCTGAAAGATAGCCTTGCTTGGAAAAGTATCATGAACTGAGAGTTAATCATTCAAAGAAGAGGGGAACGATAGCAACAAGATATAGGTTGTGCTCTGGAAGAGCAGATTAGGGATGGATCATTTGCAAATGCCATCCAGCAGGCAGCCATTCTCTTCCTTTACGTAATAAAACACACTTAGTGTTTGCTATCAGCATGAACACAGTTTAAGATTATCTATAGGATGGACTTGCAAAGAACGGCTTTTCCAGAGGCACAGAATTTGTTAGCTTGGCTTTATTGCACATTTAGTAGTGTGATATGCAGCCATCAATATATGCTGTGTAGGATATGGTAAGACATCCATCACATTTGTTATTGGGGTAGGTAAAGAAATTATTTATTACAAAGCTCATTTCATCAGCATTATGAGACATTTCTGATTTGTGAGAAGACACATAATATATCTATACACATGCATGTTCTTAAAATATATCTCATCAAAAAGGCTGGTGATAAACCCCAGTGATGAAGAACTGCAAATCTCCACACTACTGCACATTTAATGAAGGAGAGAGCACGACATGAGCTCAGATTTTACTCATGCTGTGCTTAAACTGCTCCTCAGCTAGCGCAATGCAAGAGAGACTAAAACAAGAGCCCAAATTGTCACAAACTCATTGCCTGCTGTAAGAAGAAGAAGGGCATTGTAACTTGCCCTCCCATTTCATTCCTCCCTCTTGGGCAGAAAAACTTACCTATGCAAGTGCTTATTGCACCCCACGAAAGGATAATATAGCCTCCCTACGTCGAGAGATCCTGCCCTCTGGGCCTACTCCAGCCCGGAGGAATGGCCCAGGGCAAAGGTTGTAGGGGTGTGTTTGATTTGCATGACCTACTACTTTGCAACTAGAAAAAACAGGCCAAAAATAGTTTCCTTGGGTTCTTTCCATTGATTCTTGCTTGAAGGTACTGTAAAAATACAAGACAAGAAATAGAAATAGTCAAGCACCACTCACAGATCCATTTCCAAATAGTGTGAAGAAGAGAGGAAATAAAAGTGCCTAAAAAGTGAGGGCATGAATGATTACACGTAACCAAAACAGCAGTGTTAAAAAAAAAAAAATTAAAAAAAAAAGGAAAGAAAAGGAGATCCTTAACGTGAGTAATGCTCGGCCACAATACACCGCAACCACAGCAGAATTCGCATACGAATCTATGAGGAAAAACATCCTCTTCTCAAATTCCCGAGCTGGCACATTATCAGAGGTCACTGTTTCCTTCACTGCTTATTCAGCATAAGAGTCAGTAACATCATCATTTTTCTCAACACATATTTCCAGAAGATTTTCCAGCGTTTATCTGGATGCTGTGGGACACTGACATTGAAAGAGAAGGTCTATGTGCACCTAGCTAACAGTCAGAGATGTCTTTTAACTATGGTGAAATAAATGCTTGCTGTGTGAAAACAGGCAGTTCAGATGTTGATTATTCCTCTCAGCCATGAGGTAAGACCAAGGCTATCTTGCATAAAGGCATATCGCAGGGACCTGAGGAGCACTCAGTCCTATAGCACTCCTCCATCTAACACCTGGGGGAAGGCCTTAGCATGTCATTTGTCAGTCATGATGAGGAGCTGAGAGCTAGAGGGTAGGGATTCCCACCACCCTGTGTCAGTTTAAGTGGATATACTAAATATATGCAAAGGATGTGAAATCAGATGCAATAGGAAAAGGAATGGCTCATTGTCTATGGGCGTGATCCTTTTCCAGAAGGCTGTGCTGTACCATTGCCTCAGGGAGGGAGATGAAGGCTCCTCAGGACACCATGTGCTCTGGGTCATGCTTGTTGTGTCTTTGCTTATAAGAAGAGCCAGTTAGCCTTTTGTTTTGGCTCCTTCAGTAGTAAAACCAGGGGAAAAATCAAGAGAAAATAAAGTCTGTTGGCTCACATCAAGCCAGATTAAATTATCACAGCTTTCTTGTCAAAATAGGGGGAAAAATTGGTCTGGGTAACAGAAGAATTCAGTCATGGTTATTGATAGTGATGGCCAAAATTATATTGTCATGCATTTTATGTGTTGACATGTAAGGACATAACACATTCTACCATTCGTTATCAGTTGACTCTCTGATTCGGTAAAAGCTGGAGGAATTAGACTAATCCACTTCCTCTGCTATTTTGGGGGACAGTTCATGTCTGATCAGAAAGGGCTCAGAGGTGCATGGTGACCCTAAAGCAAAGGAAATCAAGAAAACGGGTCACTCGGTGCCCTGACTGGTATAGTTATGCAAGATCAGGCCCAAACCACTTCATTATCTAGGGCAGGCACAGTCACCAGGGAAGTGAAAGGCAGGGAGCTCAAGGCAAGAAGGAGGCACTGTCAGGGACATGAGTGTGTGATGCAACATGGCAGCAGAAGGAAGCTGTCTGAAGAGCCATCTCATCAGAGAGGTGAGATGAGAAACTCTCTTGAGGTGTCTTGGCTGAGCTGTGATCAGCAAAACTGCACAGAGGTCTGGGCATCCCTGTGCTAGAAAGCAAATCCTGAGTCAAAGGGAGGTCAAGTGGTACCAGCAATGATTAAGAGAACTTGGGTAAGCTATAGGAAATTTCTGAGACAAGACTATTTGAAAGGTGAATAGGCAAAAAAGGGAGACAAATTGCTTAATGCGGATCAAGCAGTTTAACTCGGATTGTTATGTATTTGTACAGCACTTAAGGATTTCTCAGAAATTTTACAGAACAAATAAAAGTCCATAGTCTGAGACCCTTAGAGCCTAGTCAGAGGCAGGATAAGGTGCATGACTGAAAGAGTAGAAGGAAGGAAAATGGAGGTTGATGGGTAAAATGATAAGTAATGTGTTGAAACTTAAACTGAACATTAAAACTCAAAGAGATTATTAAGACTATAGCAAAATCTCCCA
This sequence comes from Eurystomus gularis, assembly GCA_013400335.1. Classification (NCBI taxonomy): domain Eukaryota; kingdom Metazoa; phylum Chordata; class Aves; order Coraciiformes; family Coraciidae; genus Eurystomus; species Eurystomus gularis. Next base: position 136,681 of record VZZY01010436.1, on the reverse strand, counting down.
AGTAAATTGATGAAATATTCCATTTGTCACACCTGAGCAAAATGCCATCTACAGTGTCATCTGGGAAATGAATGAAATGATGTCTCCCTGGAGCAGTTCACAAACTGTTTCTTGTAGGTGAAGGAACACAGAAGGGGGCTCAAGGAGCGGAGCCTGCCTGGCAGAGAAGGACCTGGGGGTGTTGGTTGACAGCCGGCTGGACATGAGCCAATGATGTGCCCAGGTGGCCAAGAGGGCCAACGGCATCCTGGCCTGTATCAGAAACGGTGTGACCAGAAGGAGTAGGGAGATGATTGTGCCCCTGTACTCTGCACTTGTGAGACTGCACCTTGAGTACTGTGTCCAGTTTTGGTCACCACAGTACAAGGAGGACATCAAGGTGCTGGAGGAGGTCCAGAGAAGGGCAACAAAGCTGGTGAGGGGTCTGGAAAGTGTGCCTTATGAGGACTGGCTGAGGGAACTGGGGCTCTTTAGTCTGGAGAAGAGGAGACCTTATTGCTTTCTACAGCTACCTAAAAGGAGGTTGTAGTGAGGCTGGTGTTGGTCTCTTTTCCCAAATTACTAATGATAGAATGAGAGGAGATGGCCTCAAGTTGCATCAGGGGAGATTTACATTAGATATTAGGAAGAAATTCTTTACTGAGAGAGTGGTTGGGCACTGGAACAGACTCTGCCCAGGGAGGTGGTGGAGTCACCATCCCTGGAGGTGTTTAAAAACCGAGTAGATGTAGCACTTGAGGCTATGGTCTAGTAGCTAGAGAGATGTTAGGGTGAAGGTTGGACTTCATGATCCTGGTGGTCCTTTCCAACCATAATGATTCTATGATTCTAAGGAGCATGCAGAAGCAATGCAAACAGCAGAGCACTGCATATAAGCTGCAGCTTTTGCAGGAGTTTTTTCCTCTGCCCACAGAAAGTGCAGAATGACAACTACTGTCATGTAAAGCCCCGTTACACCAGTGATATATTTCTAGAATGGGATTATCATAAATACCAAGAGTGTTTTTGGAAGCTCCCTTTCTGTTGTATGAAGCATCAGGGCTGGGACAGTTTTCTAATTTTGAGAGAGGGAGATGGGCTTGATTCTTTGTTGTCTTGCTTCCCCAAAATAATTTAATACCATGAAGAAGTCTGTAATACAATTCTGTGTCACAGCACTACCATCACACTTACTTTGTAGGTGTTCAAAAGACAACCTAGCATGTCAAATAGCTGATCTTTATTATCCTTCTTCTCTAAGATTTAAATATTGGATGCACACAAGACCAGACATCTTATGGCAATTTAATGCCAGGAAGTCCACTGAAGTCATTACTAATTACACAGAGATAGATTGGGATCAGCTCTCAGGGCAGTTTTATTGATTTCCTCATTCTATTTCAGTTTCCTTACACTCGTTCCTCACTGGCTTAGCAACAGTGAAAGTAATTATCAGTGTTAATACCTAGAAAAGTTGGAGCAGAAAGAGAGATTTCCTTCACATTCAGCCAGACAAAATGCCTCTGGGAGTGAAGTGGACATCTTCATCGCTAGGTGCAGTGAGGAGGTTTGCAAAATATGCCACCTTTCAAGCAAAAATTCATTATTGTACTTTCCAAATCATGTTCCACCAGTAAACACATTTATGAAGGCCTTGACGCATGATCCACAATTTTGTTTCCCTAAAGCAACTTGCTTAAGACTGTAAGAACTGGTATTCCGGAGCTGACTGAATGGTCTCAGTATTGCAGGATGCTTTTTCCAGCATGGCTGAGCCTGAACATACTTGCTTTTGAATAGATAAGATAAATAGAACAGATGAAGTTTGCCATCTAGAGGAACTGTACAGAAATCGACTTTTTACAGAATCTGTTCTTGCAGTTACTCATGTGAACGTGAGCAGGCCAACTAAAGTAAGCAACACATTTTGGTATTGATCAAATTTGATCTTTTTGCCAACTACTTCTTTGTGCATGCTGTAGAAGGATCCCTGCTCCATCTTGCCCCTGCTAATACTCAGTGGTGATGTCCCCTTCCTACACATTTCTGTGCAATAATGAGCAGGGATAGCAGTGGGGTGAAACTCTGCCTTGACATTTTGGTGAGGTGGAGTCTGGAGAATGGGCAAGATGTACCCACTGAAGTCTTGGCAAACCTGAATTATCCCATGGTCCGATGGAGCCCTGTGGATGTTTCCTTGACAAGAGCAACTCTTCTTTTCTAGAGCTTGCCATTCCCAATATTGACACACAATATGAAAGCTCAGGGTTCAATACCCTCATCTGCTTGAGGGAACTGAAATATCAACATCTTTCTTTTCCCGGACATCATCCTCTACTCTCCACAGAAAGACAGAGTCTTTAGACCACAGAGAAGGTCAAAGGAGAAGGACATTCTGCCTCATTCACCTGTGGATACATGGAAATAATTAAGTCCCATCACCTGGGGGTGTTTTTTATCTCAAACAGCTGACGAAAAAAACACCTAGGCAGCCTTCAGAGCCAGATCTGTAACAGGATGGGTCCTAGACCACATGGAGTTTATAGACCTTAGCCAAGGTCTTTAAATACTAAAACCTCAGGTCTGAGTAACCTACCTTCTGAAACAGGTTACTTGGTGGAGAATAGGGCTGTGAAGTGCCCTACTATGCAGTCCAGCATACTCCCTGTGGGGCTTGCTGCTGTCTCTCACCTGCCCCAGCATCCTACTCACCTCCAAAAGGAGCTGCAAGCTGACTGAGCTGCAGGTGTCAGCGCTGGAGACTCTAACAAGACTCCGCACCTGGGTGGAAAGGGCAGAGGCTAGCTGCAGATGGAACAGCAGGTTATGGGACAATTGCTTCAACAGTGAGCACAGGAACAGAAAGGGATCCAGGCCACAAGGTACTGGTGCTGCCTCAAAAATGCAGTTGATAAAGCAAGGGTAGTATGATACAGCTGTGGTCTGGTTAAATCTCAGAGGCACACTGCAGTCCCCGGGGAGGACATGCCTTTGTGGTGGGTGTCACTCACTTGGTAAAGTCAGTGGGATTTCCAACCCTGCTACCGTGCATGTGGGATGGAGTGGAAGGAAGGTGACTGTGGTGGGCAGGCATGATGAATGTGTCCAGGCAGCAAGGCCAAGGAAAATCAGGTCTCCTGCTCTTCAAGCGAAAGCAAGGTGCCCTGGCTGTGTGAAATAGTTGGGGCTGCTGTGCCACTCATCCTGGTCAAACATGCAAAGCGACTCCCAGCTACTTTCTCTTGCGTAAGAGTGTGTTAGGTAAGCACAGCATGCAGCATGGTGGTGCAATTATTTGTCTAGGCGCAGCGCTAGGCGCAAGGTCATTGACACTGTTTGTTAAAATACCTCAATTTCAGACCTGAGCTTCCGCCTTGAGCACAGATGCTTCAAAGAGATTATGAGAAGAGTGAGCACCAAAAGTAATATCTCCTTCCAGCTCCAGGCACAGCAGGGCAAAACTGTAAACAGAGCTTCACTTTAATTTCCATTACTTTTGGTAGGAAGGATTTTGTATAATTAAGAAAATAGCTCTGTCCTGCTTCTTTTGAAATCAAAAGGAATTTTGCCATTTACAGAAATTAAAAATAGAAAAATGTTGACTGTGCTTTTGCCTTTTCACGGTTACACTGATATCAGAAGAGTCATGTCTCAGTGGAAGTCAATGAGATGCTGCTGCTCGCTTAAACCAGGGGCAAATGCGACTGATCATGAGCTGTCATCCCTCAGGCTAATTATGAGCTCATCAGTTCAGGGATTCTTCTCAGTTCACTTTTAGGGAGCAGTGTGGTTAATCCTCTGAACTGTAATTTTTAGCATTGCAGTGGTGTACTTCAGGACCTATGTTTAACTTCTGAATTACCACTCCTTTGGGCTGCGAAGCTGCTGACAATTAGATGAGTCTTCCCCAGTTCAGTGCTGGCCTGATACGTTACCCACCCTGCTGTAACCTATTGTTTAATCATACCTCACTCTTCTTAATGATTTCAAGTTTCATACTGTTTCCTGCTTTACTGTGATTTATGATGAAAGAAAGAAATGTTGCTAACTGATCCCCTTCAGGTGACATTATCTCTTGCAAAGGCATCAACTGGTAGTGGTAAACATCTATTTGAACAAGAATTTTCCTTTTTATATTCCACTTTGGAAATTTTAAGAACAGCTAAAGCTCTGCTGGTAAAGGATGAGCAACACTCAGCCTTCATCTGAGAACTTAAAACTACAGGGAACATGGTTATAGAAATCTCCCAGATTTCTGGTGGCTTGCTGTTTAGATCTAGTCAACCAGGCTGACAAAATCTTTTCATCAAGAGCTGCCCTTTGCACGTTAACCTACATGTGTAAAAGCCTCTGAACAACAACTTCCGTGACAGCCTGTGTGCACGGCTGCGTCAGCCCACGGATGGCAAAAGTTTCCAAGTTCAGCTATTTATTGAAAGGGCAAGAAAGAAGGAATCTCCTTGGTTGTCATCAGTTACTTGGCAGACAGAAAAACACAGGGAGAAGAGCAGTGGAACTGACTGCCCATGGCATCCAGGCCTGTGCAGAAGCAGACTGACCACTGTGGTCCTTAATCAAAGTAGTTATTGCTGCTTTCTGACCCAGATGGAAAGCGATCCTGTCACACATTGAGAGTTGTGTGTTTTAAAGAGCAGTTCTCCCTAGGTTCAGGCCTTGAGGGCACTGATACATCTCAACTGCCCTGGGCAACCTCCCAGGGACCTCCACTATCCCTGCCCAGCCCCAGGGATCTGGCCCAGATCCATCTGGGCACCCCATCCAGCCCTCCCCTATGCTGCAACGTGCTGGGGCTGAATAATGCTATAATTAGGGATCCTTTTTGATCTCTTCATCTGATCTCTTCATCTTCTATCAGGCACTGTGCAGATATATCTGGCTTAGGGCTGATGGACTGATCTGGTAATGTCTCAAGCACTCTCCTCCCTCCATTTTGCTATCCTTCTCTGATATACTGGGCTAATGTTCATCTTTGATCTCACAACGGCATTTTATTGCAAATAGTGAATTCTGGGGAATCTTCCAAGTTATCTGCTGGAAGAGCCCAGCTTTGTGCAGCTCCTTTGTAGTTCAGCTAGGTAACTGGGTCCGTCTCCCACACATGCGTATGAGGATATTGCATCAAAGGGAAGAAGAGGCCATAAATGCAAGAAATGTTGACTAACTTAATAACAACCTCTGTCTGGTTGTAAAAATCTTGGCTGCAAGTATACCCTACTATATTTTGAGATTCACAAACCTCAGCTGCTGTGCTAGTAACATTAGCCTATCCCTCCTAATACTTCTGTGGTGAACGGAGCCGTGACCCCGTGTGGGCGGATCGCGACAACTTCACAACAGAAAAAGAAACAAAAAGGCTGGAAATTATTTCAAGGTTAGCAGTCTCAGAAAAGATTTTTGGCTCCATAACTTCTTCCCAATAAAACCATCCTACTGATTCTGGTTCTTCATCACCTTGGAATTCGTGTAGGTTATTCATCACCTGAGCACAGGGATTTCAGAATGATACTGAGGGAGGATTCTCTGCTCCCATGTGATTATGGTTTTTACAAATGGGTTGCGCTGGGAAAAATAAGTATGGCAGGTGCCAGGCAGAGAAATGGTTCAGCTCTTATTTTGTTCTCGTGATTGCCTCAAAATCTCATTGACCTTTTCTTCCTGATTCATGCTTTTTACATTGTACCTGCTAAAGAAAGAAACACAAAGATACCGTTGTCAACAGCCATCAACTCCCTTTTGCCTGCTGGCAGTGAAAAAGCTGATTAATTACTTTTGGATATGTTTAATCTAGTAAATTTGGAAGTGCTACATCTTTGGCTAAAGTTTCGGAAGTACTTGGGCTCCACAGATATTTGGTTGCTGGAGTGTTCAGTCAACTCAATTTTTATTGAGTGTTCAGCTCATACTTTAGAAAATCAGATTTGTTAAGTATCCAAAACTGGGCATACAGAAATGGAAATGCTTCACTCACAGAACAGCTTTCTGAATATTGCGAATATTTAGACCATACTGAGGGAAACAAATATGATACCTCTGACCTTCTAGAGGAGATAGAAACTTACCCAGCAGAGAGAAGTTTAATTCTGCTGCTGACTTCGCTGAGACCAAGACTTCAACCACATTCCAGCTTTGCAAAGAATGTATTAAACACACCCCTCATCCTCAAAAGTAGAAACCCATACTTTTCCTTAATTGAATCAAAAAGGGAATCAGCCAGTAAGTCAATGGTACTAGACTTATACCCTTAACTCAGTGTAAGATTTCATTTAAAACTGAACTTGGAGACAGTCTTTGAGGAGCAAAAGTGGACGTATCCCAGCCAAGTCTCTAAACTGATGGATCCTTCTTATGATAATTTCACCCAGCTTGCCAGAGAAATGGTACCTGCATGAACTGCATGACCCTTCTCACTCATTCACAACAGCAGATGGAGAATGTTGTTCAGCCCTGTAGCTCAGGGGAAAATTTATTGGGTTCTCTGGTTTAAATCTTGAGCTTTTGGCAAATGATACTTCAAGTTGCATACCATACTTCTTGCTGGAGAGGAAGGTTTGAGGATTGGAGCACACCACCTTCATGAGTCCATTCCAATATAGTTGCCCTGACATTGACAACTAGATAACCAAGGGGCTAACCAGAAATGAACTTAATAGTGCTGAAAACAAAATTTCACATGAAAGGATTAATGAAAAGCCCATCATAATAATTATTTTTAATCTTTTGAAGTTGCTATTGCATTGCAACATACTGTTTGTCTGATTAGCTGAGAAAAAACATCATTTATAATGAAAAAAGAATCACAGTGAAGTCCACATCAATGTAGTCTGATGACACTGGTGTACATGCAGCTTTATTTTTAGACAGAATGAGAAATAACTGAAAGTTTGAGGGGAGAGCTCGCTTTTCAGGCAGCATTTCCCAATTCCTAAGTCCGTTCATGAATTTGTAGCTGCATTTTCAGCTGGATTCCTGAGCTCATGGCTTTATTGCCCTAAGGGCACCAGAGAGTCACAGTCTCTTGTTCTACTGACAGCCTCTTAAGAGGTTTCATCTCTTCAGCCATTTATGCTCACACATCCTCCTTCTGGCAGCTGCAGTTATTAATTCCACAGAAAATCCAGGTTAAGAAAAGCTGAGTGTATATCAAAATAATGTCAGCATCAAGAGGTCAAAACCCATGATGTTTCTAAACCAGTAAGTCTTGCTACAGCTGGAAGCTTTTCAGCTTTTCATTGCAACATTGAGGTCAGAAATTTCCTCTTTCTGAGAAAAAGTGTGTCCCTTCATGAGGCCTCCCGCTCACAGTTCTGCATAAAGATATGATTTGAAGGTCCATGATTTTAAGGTCTACTTTGTTATGTAATATTTGATTAGTAGCTTTATCACCGTGTCCATATCCAACATGAGTTTCTTTTTCAAGAATAAGCTAACAATAACATGATTTCAGTGACTTCTATCCAGAAACTGGCAGTTAGTAAGCTGCAATAAGAACTGGTAGGATGAACTATGGTATGGAGCTTCACAAACCTAGAAATTGCTTTCATTGATATTAATGCATTCTAGAAGGCTTAGAGGATTTTATTTAGTTTCATTATTCACTTTCATTTTTATTTTCTTATTCTTTCTAAACTGAATTTTGATTATTATTTTGCCTATAGAGAATGCTGTAGATGGCAAAAGTATCCCATTATTTCATAAAAAAAAAATTCCATTATTTCACTGTCTTCTGCAACTTGCCATCTGATACCACTTTGCCTCTCAATCTCTGCCAGTTCCTTGTGGCACAGAGTTTATCACCACAGACTTCAGAATAATAACACCACATACTTAAGAAAATTTCCTAATATGGGCAGTTTCTGAGAGATCTATGTGCCCATGTTAAGGGAATTGTCTTCCAGCAAGCATTCCTCTCCACACATAAGGTGATGCCTGACTGTCTGCCTCCCCTCTGGCTGCTCAGTCACTCTGGATTGAGTTCTCTTTGACAGATGTCACAGCCATTTTTCCAAATAACCGATTGCATAATATCACTTTACGGCCAATTTGTAGTCTTTCAACTCAGAAAGCTGTCTTGTTTAGGCTTTTTCAAAGCTAAATTCCTCTTACAAAGTGGGAATTATAGTTTGTTAAAATATTTGCCCATCAGTATTTTGGGGCTGATGGATGAAATTAGAAGAAGTACAACAGAGGGTAGAATGAGCCTCCCAATCCAAATGTTCTTATTTGAAGCAGAATATTTGTTTCAAATAAGTGCAGATAAAGATGCTAATTGCAATACCTGACAAGCTCATTTAAATCATATATAGCTTCTTAAATGCATGATTGCTGACTTGTACTGTTTTTACACTTGGAAGAAAGGTCTGGTAGGAATCCACTTGCATTTTTCATGCATGCCTCTGATACAAACAGCTCTCAGCCTTGCTTGAGTAATTTAACCAATTGTTTCCGGTTACCTAGTCAATGAAATGTCAAATTCCCTTTTCCTCAAGATATTCTTCACTTTGCACTTAAATAGCTCCAAATTACCACTCCATGCCAGCAGGAAAGGCATGTGACATTGAATGAATACCAAACGAATACCATGACATCAGTACAAGACAACATAAAATAGCAGGAGAACTTGCCAGATTACTTCCCTGAGAGAACACCATGCACAACTAGTTACCGGAAAGTCCTCTGAGCTCAGGAAACTAAATTAGCATGTCCATTGGCTTTTAATTGTTCTAAGAGTCTCTGGCCACAATATACAGCCGGTGTGCTACAGCACAGGCCAGCAGCGGCCATCTTCAAACAGTGTCCCTGGAATAAATTTTGAGTGGGGCACAGCAGAGCCACGTCACACGGGGTCTGGAGAGGGATATGGATTCCGGTCCTGGGTCTGCGCTCCTGGGAGCTGCTCGGAGTTCAGTCTATCTGTTGTAAGCTGCTATTTAGCGTATGATGAAAGAGAGAGGGTATAAAGCTGCATTACAAAACTTTATCCTGCACTTTTCCATGCCTGAGGACTCGTTCTGTTTGCAGGGACAGCAGCTGTTTGGTTGTCAGGGGTACTGCTGCGGGTCTGATTCAAAAGATGGGGTGCCACATCCCGTGCTTCCTCAGAAAAACTGTGAAAGCTTTTTTTCTGAGTATTTTCCAAGAATTTAGTCTTGGAAATGAATTATTTAGACTATTCAGACTTCTTGTGCTAGAAAATATATCTATATATATATATACACACAAGTAGATACAAACTCTCCTAGACAACAAGTGTTTGCAAGCTTTGCTCACCTCCTGTAGCTTAGGTCTTTTTTTCTTATTGACTAGACATTACTGAGGAACACTGTAGCTTTTAACAGGTACTGACTGACAGATAAAGCAACTCAGACAAGAACCTCCTCTTTTCAAGTGCGTTAAATCACTATATCAAGCTTTGGATAGCAAGTCAAACACAGGAATCTTGCATTCTTGTTTCCTGCAACAGAATAAAGACAAACATTTTACACAAGACAAATTCAATTTCATTTCAGTATTGAGGGGTTTGCTGGAAGAAACATTTTTAATATGACAGTAAGTACAAGGGCTCTGAGGACAAGCAACAGTCCAAAGCATTAGGCTGAACCACTGAAATTACAAATATCTAATACATGACTCACCGGGAATTACATCCATGAACAATGGATACCTCAGAGACTCTTCTCCATTTGTAGAAGTGAATAGATGGGTTCAGCAGTGCAGGGCCTTCTGTAGTCTTCTAGTTTTGTTTTGCTTTGGGAAATAATAACTCACAAACTTTTCAACAGTTTTATCTGATTCATCTGTTATAAGTACCAGAAAACAACAGACTCAACATTAGATCACAGCTGGTGTTTCCAACACAGCCTCATGGAAAACACAGCCCTGTCAGAAACCAAAAGCTGATTTCACTTCTGGATGGAGGAACCCTATCTTCACTGAGGAACCATTAACAATCCTGGCCAGAGTACTTTAATCCAGATGGGACACTTAACCTCTGAAAAACAGAAAAAAGTATGAGATGGGCTCAGAGATGGAATTTACTGTTTATCTAGCAGAAGCTGATGTTGACACCCAGATTTGCAGTGTGTTGACAAGTTTTGGTTGCAAGTCTGGAATAAGTTGGCTCATAGAAGAAACTGGGTTTAACATAGAAATGCACTTTTTTTTTGTTTGTCCCCTTTCCCCATCCTGCCTTTGCCATGGTCTGTTCCCCAACAGCACAATTCTTGAATATCATGCTTCCAGGATGACTTCACAGTGCCAGCGGGAAAATGACTAACTTGTTCTGTGACATATTTTCTGGGATTATTAGACGAAGGTTTCTGTTGTACCCCTGCACATGGCAGTGATGCTTAAGGATGCCCCAGGTCAAACCTTCCTGTCTGCAGTTCTAAGTGAGCCACTTTGCTCCTTATGCAGGGCACCTGCCTATTTTTTTTTCCACTGGAAGGGACCCACAACAACCATCACACTGAGTGAGCAGCAAAGGAATCTAGTTGTCACAAAAGGGAAGAGAGGCCTCTTAAATGGCACCTTGCTTAAGAGGCACCTCTCTGTTGATGACTTACCCTGAGGTCTCTGAATCTGATTTATGGGCCTAAGAATACCTACATCCTTTCTTTCCTAAAAAAATTACAAACTGGGTGGTGAAGGTGCGTGTATCACTACTTTATTTTAAACTTTGACTGCAGGAGATGCCACTTTTCTTTCTTTCCCCCACTGTTTCCTTTTCACTCTGGCCTTGTAGCTGGTCACCTAGGAAGAAGTCAGAAATGTGGATTCATTTCCATTTTTGCTTTTGAGGACTCAAACTTGTGTTTCCCCTAATGGCCTATTACAAAACATGTGTAGTGGGTCTGGCTGAGCTGGTTTTCCACATAGCAGCAGTGTTTTTCTGCTGGGAACTAGAAGGGTGCTGATAACACACCCGTGTTGTGACTACTGCTGAGCAGTGCTCGCACAGCACTAAGGCTCTTCCCAACATTCCACCCCAGTGGGATGGGGTGGGCAAGATCTTGAGAGGGGACACAACCAGGACAGCTGACCCAAACTGACCAAAGGGATATTCCATACCACATGACGTCAGCTCAGCTATAAGGCGAGGGAGAAGGAGGAGGAGGGGGGCCATTCTGTTGTCCTCCAGAGCAACCGCTACGCGTCTTGGAGCCCTGCTTCCCAGGAAGTGGCCAAACATCGCCTGCTGATGGGAAGTAGAGAATAAATATTTGTTTTCCTTTGCTTCCATGAGTGGATTTGCTTGGCTTTTGCTTCTATTATTATTAAACTGCTTTTTGTTTCTCATCTTATTTTCCTCCCCTTTCTTTTTTGCTCTGCTGAGGATGGAGAGGGGAAGGAAAGGGGGGGTGATAGAGTGGCTTTGTGGGCACCTGGCGCTCAGCCAAGGTTAACCCACCGCAACATGCTTGGGGCTTTCTCCTAGCTGAAGTTCCAGCTTCTACTTAAATGCTGGTGGCTAGAGGAAGGAGAAGAGCCACTGTAACCCACTGTCTCACATGCCCAGTGGAGAGGAGTGCTCTGCTCTGCTTTCTTCTCCCTTCTCTGGGAGCTGTGTCTCTGTTTTGTCCAAGTAGCTGCCTCATGACAGCTGTATAATCAGAGAGACAGGGGCATACCCACATCTTTCACCTCCATAGGAATGACCTACCTGTTGGGTTACACAGTCATGTTCTTCTTGCCCTCCCACCCTTGGTGAATCCAAAAGAGCATGAAGAGTAGCTCGGAGTCATGTGCGGATCCTGCCTCGCTGTGCCCATGTCCTTCTTTCTCTCTGTCTCAGGGAATCACGGATCATTTCCATGTAAACCTCATGAGAAGGGAAGGATAATCCTTCCCTGTGATTCCCACACACACCCAGTGCTGTTAAGTCCCCATTCTCGCCTACTGACTGATGAGTTAGGCAGCAGAGAAAGATGGTGTTAGATTCCTCCAGGCAAAGGAGAGGGAAATGAACACTCTCTTCCCCAACACCCTTGGTAAGAGCTCCAACCTCTGGATACCAGAGATGACTCCAACAGGACTGGCTCTGGACATATTTTAAAGGAAACTGGTGATTATTAGTGCATTTTGTGAAGGGTCTGAGCTGAGCCTGCAGCTGATTGGCATGCTGACTTTACAGACAGAGGCTGTCAGTGCAATAGCTGGAGGAACATCTCACCTACGAATCCCAACAGCGATGAGACATCCCTTCAGTCCTGAGCCACATACTTGCCCTGTGAGCCCAGTAAGGTCTCCAAGTAGAACTTAGCATCTCATGATCTCAAAGGTCAAGAATGCAACCACCACCAGTAGACATGTCAAGCTCAAAATATATTTTATTGGTTTCAATTCCAAGAAAGCCAAAAACCAGACCGAAGAAGAAATACACAGCATAATCTCTACAATTTATGAACAACAATCACATTTTTTTTATGCAGTCCTTCAATTTGATTTGTGTATAGTTTTGACACAAGGGTGACCTAAAATTTTGACCATATTTTGAAGGATGCCATAGAAAGTATATAAATCATAAACTGCATCTGAAACACAGTGTTCAGAGGCTTCTCCTGAAAATGCTGGCTTCTGTTCTGTGATTTCAGCCTCCTGCCTATTATTAGAGCTTGTAATAATCACCATTTTTGCCTTGAGATTTGAGAAGGAGTTAAGTCCCACAGAGAATGGAATTTGTCTAAATAATTAATTGTAAAGAAATATGGACTTAGTTTTCAAATATGTAGAGGAATTTCTACATATAACACTCTGGAAATACTGTATTAAGTAAATTTCTTATCTGTATAAGGTAAACATATACCTGCAATTAGTCTAAAGATTTAATTTTGCAGCAATGGGAGTACTTAGATGAAAGAGCCTGCATTCATATGAAATGCTCTTTTTTCTATATACTCTGAAGAGCATATAGAAGTATAGCATATAGAAAATTTACCCTTTATAGAACATATAATATTTCTATGTAATATATACAGTTTTTCCAAGTGTTTATGCCCTTTTCATCCCTGCAGTAGTACCTGGCTTTGCATTATGCTAAGTTTCTTCCTACTTTGATTTTTTTTTCACATTATGGGAGGGATATTCTTTCTAAAAATTTACAGTACACATCACTTAAAAGTGACTCTTCCTACTTCAGGGTTTTCCACAGAGTATTGGCACTGAAAAGAATTTTTCTTCATTGATGGGAAGACATATCAATACTGGCATGAACACTCCACTTAACTAGAAGGGAAATATTATCCTTTGCTGAGATGAAAGATTCCTTAAGTCTCTTCCATCAATCTGAAGCGTTGTGACATTTCCTGTCACTGTAGCATGAGGATGTTCCTTCTGGGAAATGCACAGAATTTGCAAATGGGTATGTTCATACATCAGACAAAATCTTTTTTTCCCCCTGTAAAATGACAAAATTATTCTTGATCTAATATTCCTAAGGCACAGCAGAAAGAAAGTGTTATTGCCCGTAAATAATAGGTCAAAATGACCAAGCATGACGTTTTTAAAGTTAAAATCTTCTCATCCTTAGTTATCCTACATTGCATTAAGGCTATTCTCAAACAGTATTTGTCAAGCTACTGCATACCAAAGTGACTTATTTTGTAGTAAATCCAATAACAAGTGAAACAGAGCTTGCTGAGGTTTGCTTTCAATTTCCTTTTCCAACCTCTGTGTCATTTTAAACAAATGATGTACTGGTGAGGTGAAGAGGACAGAGCAAAGCACCAGAGATCACCTGAAGGTCAGCATGCAGCAGGTCCCTTCATATTAAATTTGCCAGAGCTGCACTGGCTTCCTAGCCAACAAAACAATGTTCTGCATAACAGAAAGGCAAAGAGTGAAGCAGCTCAGAGATTGTGATACCAGGAAACTGCTTTTCAAGGTTCCAAAAAGCCTGCTCATTACAACATCAGGTAATTGACTATTAGACAGATAAAACCCCTGCTTTTCAAAGCAGACATCAAGGAGCAGTGCTTGGGCTCTGAAGTGGAAGGTACAACACTCAAAACTGATCCTCAGTTTACATACATATGAAACACTTCTCTCTTTCCATGTGTTTTATGGCAGGTTGTAAGAAACAGATAATGTCTCTTCTTATTTCCATTACAAAGCTCTGCTGGGAGACTAATAAGAGCCTGTTCCAGCTAAAGTGAGTAAAACCTGTTCTTCAAAAGAACAAAAAAAAAAAAAGAAAGAAACCAGTTCAGAAAAAAAAAAGAAGAGGAGAAAGAAAAAAGACTGTCTTTGAATTTGGATTCGCACACTGGGCAACACGCTTTCCTTTTCCCATTGTACGCCGCTCTGGGTTAGTCGCTCCCCTTTCAGAATGACTGTTTGACCAATTCTTTCACAAAGCTGCCTGTTCCCCTCCAGGGAAATACTCAAACAACTCAAGGATTGCTTCAGCCAGAAGCACTTTCACACACTTTGAGCCAAAATTGCTCCAAGGAAGACCTAAATCATGCTGGATGAGAGTTCTGATGTTGCTTTAAACAGGGTCAAAATTTCACTTCCCAAATGGCAATAGAGTAGCCAACCTAGGAGAATTCCCTCTTCCAGAAGGATTTCCTGGAAGCATGAAATCACCTTCTGGCTGGCTGGATACGTATTTCGCATTATAAAACACCTGGCCTCAATGTCTTCAGTCTTGCCTTACAGTGACTTTCCATGTGCCTTTTGCTGTGTGGCTTGCTTTATTTTTTATTTTTTAAATTTTCACAATAATATTTCAGATTTAAGTTCTAGGTTTCAGACATTTGCTCTCAAAAATCAGAAAGCATGAGCCATATTTAACAGAGTAAAGAAGGCTTTCGAGCCTTCTAAAAAAGACATTTTCAATTGCACAAAGAGTAAGAAAAAAGACTACTTTGACCTGATCAGGATGGAGAAGCATCCAAACTTTCAAGAGTTCCTTTAACTGGCCATTAGAGACTGCTAAGGTTAAACAGGGTTTGTATAGAAAGCATGACTGTATTAGTTGAAAAATCTCTAATTAGAAAAAGTGTGTCAACGTCCACAAATACGTAAGGAAACAAGTGTATAGGAAGTCATCACATAAAATAAATCAGTAGCAAAAGTAGCTTTGCAAACAGCGTACTGAATCTTCATTGATCTTTGTGCCTTTTTGGCATCCTCACGCACCACTTCTGAAGAGGGAGACACAGATTTCCTAGTAACAGTTCCCTACTCCCCAGTGCTTTCAGATGGTCCACACATGGCCTTCAGTTTCACTTTTGAAAAACTGAATGGACTGCTACTCTCATGCCAGCCTCCCACTGTTCCCTTCCCACCCATTTTGTTTCTGAAGTATGTCCTGCATCCTCTCTCCCAATTGTGGTTTTAACAAAGCAACATAAGGAAGTAGTGTATTGTTGTGCTTACTCTCCTTCATTGAGATGTGGGTTTCTGACAACGATGTTGGGCTTGTTTTGGGAGTTATCCGCCAGCAAAACTTGATCAAACCTGCTGCATCCTGAAGCAATTGAGCAAAATAAGAGTTATGGCTGCTGTAACCTAATCACAAGCAAAAACATGTAGGTGAACTGTAATTATCAAGGGTTCTACCATCTGATAACGTTACAGCAAATATAAAATTAAAAGACTTAAACCAGAGGCAAATGAGTGGAAGCTTTTTCTTTTTTTTTGCATAACTGACTTTCCCCTGGAATTGCATATAAATCTCCTCTCCACCAGAGAATCTATCCTGAGCATTTTTCTTCACTGGATGTCGGGGGCTGAATTTCTGTATTCTCCTTCAGCACTGGAAGTACTTCAGAGCCAACTGATAAAATATCTGGCAAGGATGAGTGCAAGGGCTGGTTCATCAGGTATATGCCAAAGTTTGTCTGAAAAAAGCAAAATATTTATTGAGACGCAAATCATGTTAAAGTAATCAGATCTACAGAGGATCTTACAACTCAGATATGTTTAGAAAAACAATATTGCTTTAAAAATAAGGAGGTACGTACTATCTCCATGTAATTAAGAACATTTAAAACTAATTAACTCTAATAGACTGGTAAACAAAAAATAACCCCATGCTATTCGAGGAGAATACCTTAAATAAGTGGATAGGATAAATAACATAGTATTTCATCATGAGTTCCATAGTATCATATATGTAATTTACACTCCCTCACAGTCTTGTCATTTAATGACTGTTTTGGCTTCTTGACAAATACTGTTAATGCACTATCACAAATAAAGGCTAGGCAGCATGAGAATGCATATATGTCCAAATAGTGAGGAAAACTCTTGCATCTTCTACCGTGAATTATTCACTTTGGTAACAGAACTTTGTTCTGTCTATCCTTTGTGAACTTCTCTTCATTTATTTTTATGAATATTTTAGTATATTTCACAGGAAATATTCAGAAAGTTTGTTTTATTAGGACTACCACTTGTTATCTGTCATTACCTGTGAAGCCATCCTACACAAATATTAGAAATACTTAGATATGTGTCCTTGTGATACAGAATAATAAAGAAAAGAGGAACAGAACAACCACTTCACCCACGGACTATACAACCTGAGCAGGCACTGAAAGCCTGCTCTGAGTGCCTGCACTCTTATGTGGCCTTGATTTTAAGCATGTTGAACATTACAGCTGTAGCTGTAAACAGCTGAGTGTGATCTGGAAATGGTTTTGTTTTCTGACAGTAGAGAATTTAGAAATGTGCAAGAAACGGACTTTCAATCTCATGACAGTATTTTCCAAATGATAATTGATTTGTAGACCTCATCCTCAAACTGAGGACCTTGGAAACCTAATACTTTTTTTTTTTTTTTTTTTACAGGTTTCAATAAAAAATACTTGGTTTTGGTAGACTACAACCAAAATGTACCAGTCAGTCTGCGTTGTAAAGTAAATAAATAAGCAAATGAAACTAATTAAAAACTCTATTTTCCTTCTCAACTTCCTGTTATATTTACTGCCATTGTTCAGATCGTTGATCCCAAAATTGAGGGAATTACATTTACAGCAGGTTTAGAAAAATATGGTAGGTCAAAGGAATTGCAATACATTTAAAAATATTGTTAGCTGAGTTTAAGAGAGCATATCTGACAGAGTACACATGCCAGAAGTATATTTTCTCCTGTTCTCGCACTGTATAATTAAATAAAGATGCAGTATCACGAGGTAACACAAAACAGCTTTTAGTCTTTGAAGAATTAGTGAGAGGTAAGGCTGAGACCTACTCCCAGGTAAGAGAGATGCTGTAAAGCAGAGATCTATCCAAACATGGCCTCAGACTCTGAATTTGGGTCTGTTTCATTTGTAATCCTAAACATTAAAAAGAAAATGGCTACTTCTGCTATTCCTTCATCTTGCATCTCACTGGCATTTCAGATATATGGAGTATGACTTGGACCTGCTCAGGCCTATCCTATTAAAGACATTTTTTGGACACCCATGACCATAATAGTGTAAATGCTGGTGGACACAGGGTAGGTCTTTATGGTCAGTGTTCTAGTATTTAATGCTGAGGAATAACTGCAGCACAGTAAGACCTCAATCCTCTAACACAGTGACTGTGTTGAAGCAACTATGATAATAAAATGGTAAGTGGTAAGTAAATTTTCACTTAAATTATTAAAGTACATAGTATTAGTTTTCCATTCTTGCTTTTCTCTTGTTTGTTGACAAGCTGTGGTTTCTCTACAATTATTGTAAAATGAATATTAGTCCATGTTAAACTGCATTTCATGCAGGAAGGGATTTTATAACTCATCCATGTAAATGAACTCATTCGATACATGAGAAGTTTTTATTTATATTTACTGCACTGACATCTTGATTTATCTCAAAATGAGACTAAAATAAATCTGGGCAGATTTTTTTTCTTAAAGCACTTAAACCATTCAGAATGATTTAAGAAAAGGCATGTGTGAATACATCTCATCCTCAGGAGTTCTCAAACACTATTTTAATACTGGTCCTTAGTATTTCCCCACTCTGATGTGGCATCAGAAGTCTCATAGTACTTTTGCCAGTGCTGAGACTGGGTGATGCTTAAGGAGTTATCAAGGTGATGGTGTACTGATGGTATACATATTTTAGTACTAATGCCTGCTTGAAATTGCTGACCTCTTTCTTTTGTGAATGTTCTTGGGACTAAAATTTAGGTTGATTACCAGAAGTGGATTTAATATCTTTAAAGTAAATTTCCTTGTTTTTTCAATGATTTCAAATATTGACTCAGTAAATCCTGTTAATAGCAACCCCCTCCCCCCAAGCAACCACGGAAGCTGTGCATCCTGCTGTTTCAGCTCTCTTTCAAGAGAAAGATAAAAGGTAGGAATTGGCCCTTCTCACATTTCACTGTTGAAAAATGAGGCTTTCAGACACAGAGATTACAGCCTGCAGAGTTACTCCAATGAACTGCATAATCTCTCTCTGCTGTTGCTACCTTTTACTGACTTCAAGGGCATTTTATGCTGCATATAATCTCCCCAGAACACACCAAGAACTGGGCAGGGTGTACTGAACTGTGAGTTCTGTGTCTTTATCTGCTCGGTCTTCTGATGGCTGTAGGGGTTCTTCCCATCACTCTTGAACTTCACAGGGACAAAATTGTAAAGCTTCTTGATTAGTAAAAAGCACAACACTTCACTGCTGGGAGAAATAGATAAAATGTACTTACTTTTGCCAACAGTGAATCATATGATAGTCATCATATGTAATGGAGGAACTGTAAAATGCTGTCATTCTTGCATGTTGTTTCAAGTACATTTACAGGATCAACAGTAATACGCACTGCTTAGATAGTCACTGACAGAGAGAAATCCTGGGTGCAGTATCTCCTTTTGTAAGGTAGAAATCTGAGGTGCTATATCTGACAAAGGCTGAGATGAGATGCCTTCAAGCTACAGCTCCTAAAAAATCAGTTAATTCAGACTAGCACTTGGTAGGGAAAGTGCCCTGCTAGAATGTGCAACAAGCACGTAAGTGATACTGCATGCTAAAACGTAGCTTCGGATGGATGAGTTCTGAATTTTGCTCCTGGATGTAGCTCTCAGGTGCCTTCTCCCAATAGATAAATATACCCATTTACATCTGCTCATTTTATTTATACAGTATACCTCCTCCTGTAAAGGTTTGGGAGATGCAATTATTACAGTGGAATATATATTTTTTTAACCTAAGGATGTTTTATTAGCTCTGGATTCACCAAAACTTATTAGTAAAGCCTTACAAAACAGGAGTGTGGAAGTACTCACTTTCAACATGCTGATTTTTCATATTGGAAAAAAGGGAAACTTTTAACTTAGTGTCAAAATCCCCCATCTTGTTCTGTTGAAAAACATCTGGACAGCAGACTGTTTTCCTAAGATCTGAATTTCCTTTGCTCTACCTTAAATAAATGCATTTTCTAGTTCAGCCACCAAAGAGAAAAGAGAACAGTATTATTTCAGAGGTCTATTAATTATATCAATCACTGTTTGCAAATGTTCCAGATCTTCAGATGAAAAGCAGTGTAGTATAAAGCTCTGCATTACTATGAAAATGATGATGATGCATCAGATAAGAGAAGTGATTTGCTATCCATGCTAACGTTTCAGTAAGCAATCCAAAGGCACAGCACCTAATTCTGCAGGGAAAGAAGCTCTCCCAAGGCATAATGAGATACATAAAGGAGGACCAACAGCCCACAGGAAAAAAAACACAAGGCTTTTAGTGTATGAGGGCATGTGCAAACATAATGGATTTCTCTTGATGTACTGCTATCCATAAATTTATGCTGGGGCAGACTGCTAATGCAATTCCCTTGGCCACCTTGACAGCTAGTCCCAGTTTATAGCAGTGCTGGGAATCTATCCACAGCACTTCCACTGGTGTTAGCATTAAACTGCATCTGCAAGACACAGAGGATGGGCTAGAATTCAAGGTCCTCTCCTTTCTGTCTGTATGTGTTTTGCATTGAGTGGCCACACATGTGAAACAGCATGTGGCTATTTTAATACTATTTGCTTAATGTAGTTATCTAGTCTACTCCTGAAGTAACAGAGAGAGCTCTGTCACAGAAGGAGAGCTCATTTTTGCTTTTCAGTCAAAAATTACAGAAGGAATCCTTAATGAGTGTTTCTTCAGAACTGATGGCAACAGAGCTCAAGTTCACTTTGTAGAGGTGTTTGCGTTTCGCTTCAAACAATGAGATAAAAGGTTTCATAAAAAGGGTCTGGCTAGGCTTCAGCACCCTGCTTTACATTTATCAGGAAACATGCAAATTGCTTCTGTGGCTAATTACAGCAGCTGGTTCTGACTTTCAGCTGCAATCCCTCCATGGAAAGCCTTCATCTTTCAACTTGGAGCAGTAGGTTCTCAAGAGTCTCAGAGGGATGGAGAAAAATACGATTTCAGAAATACATATTGAACCACCTCTCATAAGCCTTACTTTATTTAGCTTATTATTGAAGTTCATTGGCAGTGCTGTCATTTGGACTTCTAGTTTGATAAAGTTCTATATCTTTTTCCAGGTTAGTGTTCCTGGAAGAACAATCAAAAATGGGAAATATTGACATCTGGCTTTCTTGTTAAGCATTCAGGATTTGCTATCCATTCGTATGTGTAGTATCTTTAATGTTATGGAAATCAAGCAACTACAACAGCCTTTAAAAAATGTCAGTTCGCCTTGTACTGCGAAATTAGCTTAAATCTTATTTTGCTGCATTTGTTTTTCGTAGTTAGAATCACATTATTGGCAGCTGGGACAAACACTGCTAAATTCCTTCAGTGAATCTGTATCTGATAAAAAAGAAAATGAAGTTTATTAGATGACTCCTTAACAGAAAAGTGCATGCTAGAGACATGAGTCACCAAAGGATTAGCTCTGCAATTTAACACAGTCACATGAACATTTTCTCTCTCCCCACTGTGAACTGTGAAAGGTTTGGATCAATGTCCTCTGCTAGGTCTGCTCAGCACACTGAAGATGCCATGGTCCTCAAGCGCTGCTCACTGATAACCAACTGGTGACCATTACCCCACAGAAAACTTGCAGGAAGGATGGGCTCTGACGTTTTCTCAGACCGGTTCAGGCAAAATTACCAGTTCAAACTACCTCTTTCAGCTGTCAAGCTAACCCAGAGGACTTGGCCCTATGCAGAGCAGGGCATGCTCACAAGACTCCATCTACCAGCAGTGCTGAAGGCTGGGAAAAATAAAAAAAGCTGAAGGCCTGGTTCTTTGCATCATGAATATCATTGTGCTGCAGAGGGAAGCTGAGCACTGCCCTGCTGTGAATAGCAGCTCTGTGCTCTGCAGCGCCTTGCCTTGCTGCGCGTCTTTTATCCGGTGCCAGGCTGTTCTCGTGAGCCTGGATTGCTCTCTCTGCCATAGTTCTATTTGAATTACTTGGTTCTAGGAGTGCCTGTCTCAAGAAAATCTTTGCATTGTTGAGTTAATCAGAATGAAGGAGCTCATCTTTGCTGCGTGAAACATGCAGAACATGATTTGCGTCTTCTTAGAATATGCGTCTCAGGTAACATTTTGTTGCCATTTGAGGTGGTCCCTGAATACAGAGTGCCGTTCCTCTGGGAAGGATTCAAGTCATAACACAGTAAAACCCATGTGGGTAGAGAAAGGTCTCCACGTGCTGCATCCCATATGGCAGCTGGACAGCATCCCTGCCCAGAGTGTGAGAATGTGCTCCAGAGCGTCAGAGATGTTCCAGCTGTGGCTCACCATTACCTGGAGAGGGCTTTTGTGTCCAGGCTACCCACCGTGCCAGGAGCTCACTGCACAAAGGCACACGTGTGCTCTGGCGATCTGGATGCCAGAGCCTGCTGTGTAACCCTAAGTCATCTCAGGTCGGCAGGAAGCTGTGCCTAGACAGCCGGCCCCGGCCTGCTGGCCTCTCCCCACCTCCACTCTGCACGGCTGGCTCCGAGATGGAGCCGGCAGAGCTATTCACCAAGGATAACAGTCATTGAAAATGTAGCTCTTTGTTTGCTTAATGAGTCACTGAGACAAACCAATTTATTATTTTTTTTTTCCCAAACAAAGAATGCATTATATGTAACTCATCTGTGCATTGTTTGGGTGAATGATTTTCAACCTACTTGTTATTGCTCTGCCCCTGTGCTGTGCCCAATCTCTGGCATTTGGTTGATATTGGTGAGGCTTCTGAGCCCCAACTGGCTAATGAACTTTTACAATAGAAGCTTAACAAGCAGAAAGTAATGAATTTAGAGTAAGGATTTTCAGCTAAATAAATACTTAGGAGAAGATTTGTGAAGCCTTTGGGATGTCAAACCGCCTAGCCATTTCCTGAGCACTCTCAATTCCAAGAAGCAATGCAACTTCAGAGAGCATGAAGGACTCCAAATGAACGCTTGTATTTCACACTTATTCTCCAGTCACTTTCTTAATCAATTACTCTCTGCTTTGATTATATTCACATCTGCTCTGTTTTTTCTGCTAAGTAGTTTCTCACAGTAAAAATAAAGTTCAGTCTTATGAGCTAACTGTGTCATTTCAAATGCTTTCTGATTTTTCTGCAGATTTCTCTTCTTGAATGACATCAGTGTATCAGCTTGTGTTTTTCGAGACCAAAATAAACACATTGTAAAGCAGTACATACTGAAAAAAAGCAAGCACAGGAAAAAGTAACAAATATTAACAGTCAATTTCTGAATAAAATTGCGTTGAGCATTTTATGGAAATAAACCATGTCATATCTGAGTTGTAGGCGCATCCTCTTTTTACTGAAAAAACAAGTGGTAATGATTAGCACAACAACTTAATCATGAATATTCTCTCAGCAGATATTTCACTATGCATGCACTGAAGTCACTACATCTCCATGTACAGCTAGCTTGGAGTACTGTACTGACCTTTCTACCTCTGGCAGCAGACAGAGACTGCAGAAATTCTTTGTTTCGTTCTCCAGACTGTTGATCGATGCAGATTATTTGACATCTGCTACATGGACCGACAACCTGAAATTTTAGTTAAAGAAGGTTCACAGCTGTGTATCAAAGTAGTACATCACAGAACAGTAGAAGCTTCTGACCACCACAATATGTTAAACACAAACCTTTCACATAACTTTACTGTGTTCTTTTATGCTTTCATTATGTAAGAGGTCAGGCCTGCTCACCTAATGTAGGAGGTACATTTTCAAAGGGTGTGTTTGAAAAGGTCTCAATGAATTTTTAATTCACTTTTTCCTTTCTTTTCTTTTTTAAGGAAAACTTTCCCAGAGACAGAATCTGAGAAATACCAAACATTTACATATTTGTATTTCCTGGTGGCTCCACTTCATTCATGGGCTGGCAGGGCTGCTTGCCCAAAGGAGAACTGAATACAAAATTGAGCCAGTGCCTCAGGATTTAACCCAAGGAGAATTTTCTTGGGTTTGTTTCACATTGTTTCAGTGCAGCTGAAATGCATAATATCTTTCTTTTATGCATGGGACTTGTAGATAATCAGAACACAAAATGTGAATTTTCACAAGTTTACATAATGAGGTGGAACAATGATACCCTCCAGTGTAACATCATGTGTAATACAGAGCATGGATGTTGAAGTTCATTCTTGTTTGAACGAGGGTGTGTTTTCAGCAGAAAAATCCCTGTAACAAATTTATTCTTAAAGCACTAAAATGAATAAGGAAGATGTACTGCAGTTTCCCTTAATAGTTCATCCCTAACTTTAGAAAAGCTGTACATTATACAGTCTAACTGTTCCTACAGTACCCCAATATACATGTTCTACTTTTGTAAAATGTGTCATAAGTTTCAAATAGGGCAAATAATTAAACCTTACACTGCAAAGGTTTTTACATGAGGATCTGAAGTGCTCTTTCCATTTTTTGAAATACATGTAGAACTGCTTGTACAACTCTTCAGTGTAATCATCAAAACCATACATTTGGCTCAGCTTTTCCAGAAGACGATTTTCCACAGCTTTAACATTTTATTTAAAAAATATGAAAACAAGACAGAGAAGGAAATATTTTCCCTGCTTTGCTTTCTTCAACAGCTTCTTCTACCATTTTCCTGGCATCAAGCACCATTAACATAATTTCTACTGCTACTACATCAGTATCTGAATAAGGACCTAGCAGAGAAAGTTGCATAAGCCTTTCTATTTTTGGCTTGCATTCCTAAGGTATTTCAATGCCAGAAACAAGAATTCCTTTTTGTTTTGTAGTTTTACAGTATCTTCCACAACAGGATCCTGAGCTGAGTCCCCTAGTGCAATTCCAGCCTCTAACAGGCTATATACCAAGGATTTTGTCCTTTGTGTTCCTTATCTCCTACCTAAAGAAATTTTTCCTCAATTTTCTGTAACTCATATTATATCTTACTAATCAAAGTACACATAAGAAAAGAGCGGATACGTCATATTTTGCACCCTTACTGAAAAAATGACCTCTCAATTCCTTACAGTATGCTGACCAGAAAAAAATAGGAGTGTTGTCTACCACAGCTTCTAGATGTGCTCTTAGCACTTCTGTTATTCATGCCTTCATTATCATCCCTACAAAAACAATGAATAAGCCACTTTCACACCCTAGGCAGTGCATTTTCAAATACATATTTCATATCTAAGGACCAGACAAATTCAACAGAACACAGAATACGTGTGTGCATCATTCCCTTAGGTTTCATATGTTGCTTCTTCATGGATCCTTTGTTGAAGTTTTTGTCAAAATAATGTATTTGCCAACAAAGTCTGACTCTTCAGTGTTTTCCTTACAGTACAAAGCACATTATGTTGTTAGATATGATATGAAGCATAACATACATAAAACCCTACCAGGTGAGACTTAGAAACATGTCCTGAATGGAGATTAAGACAAAATGTATACAACAGAGGGCCACAGACAGTGTTCATTCACTTGTATTCATGTCCAGTCTTTTGGCAATCAGTTGCTTGATGCACAGCAATCTGAGGTTACATTTGGACTAATATGCTTAAGAGCAACCAGTATTCTCTTGTGACATGCTGGCTAAATATTTGCTGCAAACTCTGCCTCAAAACAGTGATTATTATTCTGCTCAGTTGGATAGAGGTGGTAAGTTTTATGAATAATGAAACTTTAAAAAATAGGTAAGGAGAAATATGTCAAAACCTCTCAATTATATTGAAGTATGTTTGCCACAGGCCACAGCATGTTGGGTTTTTTTACAAACTTCATAAATTTCATCTGCACAAACTGTGACGCCCATGTTCCAGTCAAAGTGTTGCAAAAATTGCTCTGTCTCCTGGGGTCAAAATACTTTGTGATAGACTGGGAGCAGGACAAGAGAGACGAGTTTGCACCTGGAATCGCAGAGCACCTATTGAAATCTCAGCCCACTCTTCTTCTTCAAAGGACTCCGGTGCGCTGATGACAATGTTGGCACGGAAACGTCGGATTAATTCCTCTATTTCCAATGGGTCTTTCAATCTGTCTCACCGAGTTGACAGACAAAAAGAGGAAATAAGGTTTACTAAATAGTTCAGCACTAGATGTTTGTGCTGTAAGAATCTAGTAGCTAATATGATTCAGCAAATGTTTCTCCAGAATAACCTGGACCAAGTTTTACTGCAAAGGCTATGAAAATGGTACAAGGCATTTAACAATAATTTGTAATTCTTCAACTACAATTTGTAGTCCTCTAGGTGGCTTCTTCAGAGGTGTAACCTGGAACTGTAAGTATGAAAGTGTGTAGACAGGCAATTGTGAACAATGCATATGAGACAATTCCTTATTACTTAACATATGTAAGGCTAATGGTAAAAAATTTAAAAATCTTTCAAGTTAGCAATAATTTGGCTTGTTAAATACTTCTAAACAGAAGGTAAATAGAAACTTATTCTGCACATGCTGCAATAGCAAAAGGGACAAAACCAGCAGACACTGAAGGTGAAAGAGGCCAGTAAAGACATTTTGTGAGAGAATGTATTTCTCATATTATTATTATTATTATTTGCCTTTCAGATGTAGCAGATTGCACCAAATGATAGGTGTTCTGAAAAAAATTAATCTCTGTGTGGTGATATCTCCACCTCTTTACAAGCATTTGAACTGCCAGAGTGTAGATTTGTGTCAGTGCAGAGAATGTATATGAGGCAGACAGAGCAGCAGACTGCATACAAATACCAGAAATCTGGCTGCACCTTTGAACTGTCATTCTTTATTCTTCTTCTAAAGGAGAACCCAACCAGTACCAGACAAAACGACAGCCTCAAAAATTTGCAAGAGAGTTCTCTCAGCACTATTGTTAGTGGGGAAGAGCATTTCTTTTTGCATTAGTTATTATGGGCATGAACAATTTGTGATACTCCATCTGCTGTGGTCTGACAACTTTGGGATATGACATCCTAACAACAGAAACCTGAGTAAGTAGCGAATATAGAAGTTTTTGTCCTGGAAAGAAAAAAAATAAAGAAATACAGTTTAAAATGTGGAAAACCATTCAAAATCAAAGTACAGGGAAAATGCTCACACCAAGCAGTCTTGGCAGAAGAGGCCTGCTAGGTGGAAAAATTTTTTTAAATTTAAAATAGTCTGGATGATCTTCTTTAGCAGACAAACATGCTTAAGGATAAACTGTGCAGACTTTCAGTCCAACCACACAAGCCCAGCTGCACCAAGCCTGCGCTGTTCACAAGGGCTCCAGCAGCCTGGGGATAGAAAGTGGGATGGGAAGCTGAAGGGCTACAGGTTTTCCCTCAAGATCCCACAAGCAATCCCATGACTGAGACACAGATCATAATGATTGCAGGAGATCGGAGCCCACAGAAGGAATAGACTATGCTGATGTTCAAACAGACAAGGAGGAAGATAGCAGTTAGTCATGACAAGTTCAGCAACACTGTTGTGCTTCCTAGCTTTGCTGTGGGCTCTTTGTGCTCTGGTGCTGTGTAGCCTCTAGTTTTGAACGCATTTTGTGACATCAGACTGTGGCATCAAAAGCCCCAGTAACCGCAGAGCTGGATACAGAACATCCTGAGCCAGCTGCTGAAAACTATTTCAAGTTTCTTCCTGCTGCTGATCCTCAGAGACTGAAATGCCCCTACTCCTAGTCCCTCTGCCAACATGCTCAGGTTCACCTCCAAAATACCTCACCTCTCCCGCACTTATCCCCAGCTCTCAGAACTGCTCCTAATTACTTGGCAGCATGTATCTGAGTAAATTCCCATTATTTCCCCTCCCTCCAAACATGCATTGGTTAGATAGAGTGACAGACACCTTCATCCTGCAAATCTCAACAACGATGTCTTGTGAAAATCAGTGTAATGTGCCAAAGCCAGCCTAGGTACTTTGGATTTCTCACAGTAGTGGGCCCTGCAATGTAGAACACATTACATAAATTTAATAGTCAAACTTGAAAACAAATATTTGCATCTTCAGGGGTGTATTTCTAACAAGAACATTTTAGCATAAGGCCAGGCCATGGGGATTTTAATGGAGGTGACCTATAACGGCAACACCAGAGAGAGAGATGTCTCCACATACATGTAAACTCTTCAACTGTATGCTACATTCTATTTTTTAATTACATTGCTGTTTCTCTTTTAGATCATCTCTCAAGAGCCAGATACAAACTAGAAGAATAATTTTTACTTATGGAAGATACAAAGAGAAATGACTAAAACTCAACTGAAGAGTCAAATTGTTTTATAAATTTTAGCAGGTTTCTATTAAACAAAAACAAGCAAGATGCTTCTCAGGCACCGTGGCAGCTCCAGCACATCTGGAGTTTCTTTTGGAGAAAAGGAGATGACAAGCCTAGTTGTACTGGAAGATGTTAGGCATAAAATCAGTGGATTGTCATAGAACCATAGAATCATTATGGTTGGAAAGGACCACCAGGATCATCAAGTCCAACCTTCATCCTAACATCTCTCTAGCCAATAGACCATGGCCTCAAGTGCTACATCTACTCGTTTTTCAAACACCTCCAGGGGTGGTGACCCCACCACCTCCCTGGGCAGTCTGGGCAGTCTGTTCCAGTGCCTAAGCAGAGCATGATATTGCATGTTTTACCAAAGTTTCCCATCCTCCTTCATCCTTGCTTGCTGCTCCCTCTGGTGCCTTACTCTTCTTTTCACTCAGATCCAATGTCTGGAAGGTTCCTCACTGAGTGAGGGATGACTGCAAGTGTTGTTCTCCCAGGGAGATGTAATCCAGCCACTCAAGCCTCAAAAGAAAGCATTGACTATCACTGAGAAAGGGTAGTCAAAATGGCTGAGATGGACTGATTTAAACCTTTTCCATGCATTTTTCCCAGAGGAGCACGGCCACAATATCCTAAAATTGCCCAACTGTCTCCTAAAGAAAACCCACAGGCAATGCAAGCTCCAGTGGTCTGTAGTGATGCTTCATTCTGTCAGTGGTTTTAAATCCTGAAGCTACATATGACTCCTTCTACATATATATATATTCCTCCTCCAGTCAACCCAGGAATTTCAATGCAGGGAGCATGTTTGGTGGGTGACTAGGAGAAGATGGCTCCAAGCAGAGGCATGGAATTTTAGTGAGATAGAAAAAGGGGGCTCAGAGACAAATGCCAGGACTGTGGGATGCACAGCTATGATGGAGGCCTTGAAGGAAGATTTTCTGTGGAATTTGAGCCTGTCCTAGTTACATTCAAGAAACAACTTTCTGTTGTCAGTATATGAAAATTTAGTTGCTAATGGGTTCCTTATCTTTGAACTGTGGGCTGGCTCAGTGTTTAATTTGCTGCTTCTAACTCCCACTTTTGTACAAGCAAAGCCAATTTCAATTAAGAAATTAAATTAATCCAGTCCTGCAAGTAGTTTAAAAATATTTCTGTTGTGAATGTTTGCTCTAAATCTTAATCCTTCCCATAGGAAAGAAGTAGTTCAGCAAGTAGAAAGATTTTGTATTTTCACCTGCCAGGTTATTTATGTTGAGAAAATGTAATTATCCTTGCTCTTCCCACAAACAGGAATTGGCTGGTTCACAATAATCTCCTGCCACCAAAACATTTAACAGAATTTTGTTTACATTTTCCCAGAGCTGACTGGCAGACAGATTATGTTCAAGCATTTAAGCCAAATACAGTTTAGTACCTGTATTTTTGTTGAGACCTGATAAGTAATTATCTCTAAATTTCCAGATAGAACAGTTACATTGGCATCTTATGGCAAGATTCTGGAATCCAAGACCACTGAGAGACATCTGGAGACAGAAGGACCTTACCTTGCAGAAATATGTTCTTTCAGCTGCAGAATGCTTGCTACATTTATCAGGAGGTATTGTGCTTCATTCACGAGAGAGAGAGAGATGTTTGTAGCAGACGACAAACCTAAAAAAGACAATCCAACATTTTAAAATGATCATTAAAAATCAGGAAGGTTACACTAGTAATTTCACCTCATCTTTCCTTTGACGTCTTATTCATTCTCATTAAAAAATTATTCATTCAGCTCCAAACACTAAGGAAAGATTCCAAGAATCCTTTCAAACCTCTACGTGATAGTGATGCAATGCATTTAGAAACTGAGACAGATCTGAGATTTTACCAAATAAGTAAAACACTTTACAAGAGCAATATCTATGGATTTTCAATTATCTTTCAATTTTATCCTCTTTATAATGAAATTTAGTCTAAGAATAAATTCTTTATAGATTTTTCATGATCATTTTTTCAAAATGATCTTTGAGTTTCCAGACAAAATCATGGTCATGATGATAAAAAACCCCCAAACCCCAGACTGGTGTATCTGTATAATTTTCATCAAATATAAGAAGTACAAGGGCAGCATAAACACAGTTTGGGTATAAATGTAGCCTTTGAAACCTATGAGATCAATATTGGATGACTCTTTCACCCTTTATCAGGGTAGTTATATACTCATTATGAAGTCCCTGAGCCTGCTATTTACAAAGTGTTACAAACATTAAGAATGACAACATACCTTTTGTATTTTTCTGATGCAACCTGTTTTTCATGTCTGAACTTTGTCTTATCAAGCGACATGGACGACCAAGAAACATAGAGAACCAGCCAGCAATTCTTTCTCCACAGTCATATGTTTTTACTCTGTTATGAGAGAAGAGGGACTTCACAAAATTCAATTGCCCAAACATTAATTAGCAAAACTGAAGCCAAATTATGAAGATGTTTATTCTGCTTCTTTCAATATGAAATATAGAATTTGTACTGTCTGATGAGTGTCTGATGCAAAGTTCTGCATAATTGTATCTCATTTCCTCAGCTTTACTCTGTTACTCTTGAAGTTAACATTCACAAGATCTAATTTAGTTTTATACAGAAAATTACTGTGGAATAAAGGATTAAATAATGCTCAAACACTGCTCAAGACACTGACTCTGAAGTACAGTAACTGGTAGCCTATATTACAATATTATAACACAGTATTATGAAGAAGTTACTCTCTAGTCTGTGCTTTTTACTAAAACAAAGAGGATTAAGCTGAGTGAAATTTAAGATTGCCCCACTGTGCCACACTGTATGTAGTGCTTAATGATCCCATCAGGTACAATAATGTTAACTCCACATAAAAACATGGATCCACTAGCAGAGGCCAAATACTCCTTGATCTAAAGATTATTTCTATTACTAGTAAATTGTCTAGTGAGTTACACAAGGCTGGCAACAGATGTGCCTTCTGTACCTGGATGTATTATCTCCTAGAAGGAATTTGAGATCACCTCTCTCAGTTCAGGCAGAGCACAGATCAGACCACTGGAAAGTCATCCTATTTGCCATTAGATTCCCGAGCCCTCAGTAATCTTAATGTCAATCTTTAAAAGACTAGGCCTCTAGTTTAAGTTATTTGTCTGGGTTCACCTCACAGATAATGGGAAGAGGTGGGTAGTTCCCATCTATATTAAACCTCAAGATGGAATGACTCTTGCTCTGGGAGTGTTTGACTCTTTATTGACTACACAAGGAGCTTTGACTCACATCTAACTTCAAAATGGCATAAACGGGTAAGAGAAATGCAAATTCTCATGCTGATTTAGGCTTCTTGTAGAAAGGAAAGTGACATAGCAGTGGTCCTATGCTCCCCATGACCTACCCAGCTAAGGAAGCTGATCTGCATGGAAAACCATCTGAGCTGTGAAAAAAGTAAACAGATCCTCGCAGCAAAAGATGCTAAGCCCTAGGACTGAGAGAGGAGGTGGCTTAGCTTTATGAAAGGCTGAGTTACACAGGTAGAAAGCCAGGACAAGTGAAATCAAAGAGATTTTATAATCCTGCAGGGATTAGGTATCACTTCAGCGCTTGTTCTGAATTTTGACTGTGGTGCAGCCCTGCGCCCTTCTCCCCACTCTGAGAAAACAGATGCCAACCACAGCTGCATCTAGCCAGTGATGTCCTAGAACTGAAAGGAAACTCTGGTGCTATGAGATGCAGATACTGTGGCAAGAAAGAGGCCAAAAGGTGAGTCTCCACTTGAGATGTCATAAGCTGAGTGGTTCTTGTGTCCTTGCCGGTCACTGTGTTAAGGAGAAGACTGCTAGGGAGAAGGCATGGATCTTCCACAGTAAACAGTACAGGTGAAACAAATTCACCAAATATTTTCTCCCATCCAAACAGGGGTGCTAGGGGTATTTAAACTTTCTCCTGAGTCAATTTGCTCCAGCAGCCTGCTAGAGCTTAATACTGCATGAATCAAGAACAATTTCTTTTCCTGTTTTTTTCCTTTTCTTACTATTTTGAGTCAGAGTGGCTGAGTTAGAGACATACAGCATTCTTGGTATTTCATCAAATGTCACTGTGTAAATTTTGTATTTCAAAAATCCTGTGTTTTCAAGTTGCTTTTCCTTATCAAACCATTTTCTGAGCAAGTACCATTATCTCTTCAAGGTCTTATTCAAAGTCCTTCTCTTGTAGCTCGATTCCACTCATCTTCTGCTTGTGTTTATTTTTGTGGAGTATTACTTTACATCTGTCAGCATTACATCTAATTTGGCACGTCAGGCAATTTATAAAGGAGGGCATAGTTCTCTCAGATTGCTGAGAGAACATCAGATTGCTGTTTGCCTTGAGTTCCCCACTCATCTTCCTATTATGTCATTAAGCTTCAGTGTGTTACTGCTGGTCCTTCTAGCTAGGTGATTTATAGAACAAGAAACAAGGACAGCTGAAGTCTGAATATTGATCCCGAGGGATATAATACATACATTACAAACAACAGGCTCAGTTCACCTTGTTTTTAACTACACCTTTGTCTTCTTCTACCACTGATATCCTTCCCTTAGTCTCTTTGATATTGTTGCCTGGCAAAGAGGAGGCAGTAGAGCATTAACCTCAGGCATTTAGGGTCTTCTACAACATCAGTAACCTTAACAGCACTAGCTTCCACTTGCATCTGTCCACTGTTAGCTATTTTACTAGAAAGCCACGTTTGCCCGATTGTGAGCAGCACATGCTGATGGACAACCCCTGCTGAGAGGAAGGCTAACACTGATGAATTGCTTCACAATGGAAACTGGGCTCATTAACCTTTTGTGGCTGCTGTGAAATTAAACCTCCTCATGTGATTGCTTGCAGATTCTACATCATGTGCTTTCCTCAGCTGTCTCAGCGTAAATTCAGAGTAACCTAAGCCAACAGAACTGGATGAAATCACAGCATCAGAGAGCAGCATTAGTAAGTGGAAAACGTCTTCAGTAGGGTTTTCTTTTGAATAAAAGCCTTTTAACAAAGATTTTTGGTCCCACTGATCACCTTGGATGCTTTGCAGAAAGAACCCCAGACCACAAATCACCTCCTGTCCTACTGCAATGCACTGTTTTGCTCCTATTTCCAGTTTTTGGCCCTGGAGGCTCTCCTGCTGAAACACGAGAACCTGGCATCAGGTGCCGTTGGATGTCTGAGAAGTCTGGGAGCCTCATCAATGTTGTCCACTCATTCTGCCTTACTTCCTGACTTGTTTATTTGCTAATCACAGTCCACTGTGCAATTTGTCTTGTATCTCCCCTTTCTTTGTCATTCCATCCTTTTCTTCCTCCACAGAACTCTAAGCAGTTTCCCATGAAATTTTCCTATTTCATACATTAAAAATGACAGTCAGTGACATGAAAGACAAGCTACAATAAATGGTATGGCAGCCAATTATATGCACACACAGAGAAAGATAACCGAGGTTATTTTACAGCCTGTAATAGATGGGCTAACCATGGGGAGGCTAAGGATGACTCAACACTAAGGGAAGTGGGACAGATGGTTAAAACAAATGATTCTTGGGTGAATTCTACTACCTGAGGAAAATACACTTCTTAGAAAAAGATCCTCTTTATCATCTGAATATCCGGTAGAAAAGAAGGAGAAGATCATTTCCTGCATGGGGAAAATGTCCAGGTCTTCTGTTGGTTTATGTGTTACTCTCAGAGAAGCAAATGTAGAGCATTACAAAGAATTATGATACCTTGGCTAAAAGAAGATGTACATCTGTAAGTGGCCTTTTTAGTTGGACTTACCAAGAGACTTGATAAAAAGAAGCGTAGTAGATAATGCAAATGTACTTTACGAAGACACTTGATACATTGCCACTCAGAAAACTTAATGAGACTGGGAAGTACTTAGAAAATATGATGGATAAACACTTAAGATCACTGATAGGAAATTAATTTATGCATAATGTTATATTTTACTGAAGTGGCATGTCTCTTGATTAAAGTTATTTCACATACTCACCTGCAATCTTCCCAAGATTGGAAGGGGACACTGATCAACATGGGTGGTCAAAACAAAATTAAAAAGGGTTGTAAATATGGAAAGCTGTTTATAACCTCAGCGGGTTGTAGCAATTTTGAATCCTCACAGCACAAAATGGGCAAAGGTGCCAGCATCATTACTGTCAAATGCAGGAACTGAATTCTGGAGTCTAGCTGAGGACCCCAGTTGGCATTTGGAAGTAACTGGGATACCTTTCCCTTTTCTAATCCTTGCAGCAAGTAAAACAAAGATCTCCCTTATTCAAGTGCGTGCCACGTCATCACAGTCTGTTGCACTGTTCTTCCCCACCTTTTTAATTTTTATTATTTTTTAATGTGTTCTACCAGACATGCTGGGTATGCCAAATTACCTATCTAAATTTGTCTCCTCCTGGTCCACTAAGTCATTTGTTGTTTCTACTTTCCTCCTGTTTTTTAAAGACTTCTGCCCCTATGTGTCCATCCAATCATGTGCTTAGTGTCATTGCAGAGATTTTCAGCTTCAGCTTCCTCTCTGCTCTCACTCACCTGTGTGAACAGACTTTACTCTCACAGATCACAGCCCCTTTTCCAGTATTTTCTTCTAGTGACACAGATATTGGGTCCATGCCTAGATGGGCAGAAACAAACTGCATTTAAAAAACCACAACATTTATGCTGAAACACAGGGTCATGAAAAAAGTTCTTCTTTTTGCAGCTGTTCACAATCGTAGCAGGCTTCCAAATAGCGTGTGACAAAAATCCTCTTTCTTTTTCTAGAATTATATTCTCTGCCTGCAGGTGGCTCCAAATGATAATGCAAAGAGCAAAGGCTGCAGATGACCTTGGTACCCAAACCACATTAAGGAATATACAATTTCAGCTTTGAGTAACTTCATTCTCTGTGTATCTCAGGCAACGACACTGGCACAGAATTACTACCTCAGTCAAGGCTTCTGTTGAAAGGATGAATTTATCACTGTTGTGCCCCTTTTAGAAAATCAGGATATGAGGTTAATCACTGTCAGGTTGGGGTTTTTGGAGCAGTGGGATGGAATGATCGGAATGATGAAAAATGGAGGGTGTATGTCAGGGGGGACAGAAAAAAAAAGCACAGACTGCTCAAGGCAAGAAATACAATGCATCATAAAACTAAAAGAATTTAAAGATAAAATGTATAAAAAACACTACGAAGATAATTATTCCTGTTTGACCACCTCTAAGTTTAAACCAGATAAGGAATCCCTGGGAATGATCTATGTCAACAGTTTCTTCCATTGTTTTCTTGCCTTGAACAGAATGATCCAAAGAGATGGAAAGGCTACTGGGGCTTACTAGAACTGAAAGAAAAGCTGTACTTTTTTCCTTTCTGTTAATTGAAAGCAGTAATCTGAAATGACAAACAAAGCGTTTTACTGTGTGGCTGCAATGAATCCAACTCTTTTCTATTATACAGCAACATAAGTCAGCAAAGACTGATCTTCTGTACCCCAGCTTTATATCAGCATGTTTTAATTTCACTCATTAGTTCCTGTTTATATTATTGTAGTACAAATAAGAATCGAGCTCTACCAGCTCTGTGATACAGTGAAACCAAATTGTTTTATTCTTTTCTGAAGAATAATGAAATGTAGTTCAGATTCACAATATTCCAACTATATCCTCTACTACACCTCTGTTCCATGCAAGTTTTCAATACAGAAAGATGTCTACTCCTTTTTTAGCTAATGATGTTAGTATACTTCAGAACAGAACATAAATGAGGAAAAGTAGGGTTCACTTAGGAAAATAAAACACGTAAGTAATGAATGCATTGAACTTGCTTGCAACAACCTGAAAAAGAAGCCAATCTCAGCACCTTATAAACTAACTAATGCTCCTGTACTTTGAAAAAATTAAACATTAGTATAATTCCTTCTGGAAAATAAGAGTTTGAAAGGTTTCATCCTGTATGCATCCTTTGCTGTTGTATATTTTAAAAATATTTTCTAAGCGAGGCATACTCACAAAATTTCTTAAAATAGAGTCTCAGGGCTTTAAAAAGCCCTGCTATTATAAACTAGCAAATGTATCACATTTTTATTGAACAGTACACATCTTACAGTGATGTTTAGGTCAGTTAAACATTGTTAATTACAATTTTATTCTATCTTAAGGCAAAAAAATAAAGCAGAATATTGGCAGTTACTAAAATGTAAAAGCTGTCATTCTCCATGGTCATTTGCTTGATAATAAAATTCACAGATGTGCTCACAGTATTAATATAAAAAAAATTATTCTTGTCTTTATAGCTCCTATTTTCAGTGAATGAGAAAAATTAGAGGTCTGTTATTTCAATAGACTGAAATACAAACTATTCATGTATATTCTTTCATCAGTGTATGCACTTAATTCCCATTATTTTTATTGGCAGTAGCACATGACTATTTGAAGACACAATAAACTCTATAAAGTGTAATTAGTTGCTCAGTTTTGCTAGCATCTTTCTAATCCTGTATTTTCAAGGGCCTTCTCAACACTCAAGATTTCTCCCTCTGTGCAGTGGCAAACTAATGCCAACTTGCCAGAGTAATTCTGATTGTTAGCTAAAATGGAAAGAGAGAAATTAAGTCTTCTACAGAAATGTATCCTCAGCTAAGTTCTGTTTGGCTTACTTTTATGTTGGTCAGGAACAAGCCTGGTGTAACCTGTGTCCCCATGTCCTCCCTTGTGATGGTGCAGGACAATAATATTTCCCTTGATTCCCACTCAAGCCATACAGCTTCTAGAAATAAAAGCACTTCCTCCTGCCCACCTTTAAGTTGCTGGAAGCCTAACCATTAACTACTTCAGCTGACATACAAGAAGTTGTCTTCTCCACAGGGGCTTTTTTAAAGTTACACCGATTTTCTCAAAGTGGGTCCTGTGGTAACAAGGGTTAGTTACACTCTTCACATCAACAGGAAATGCCTGGTAACAACCACATGGCCTAAGAAGGTAATTCTGGTAATATTCAGAAGTGCAGTTTCTCTAAAATCTCACTTCCTCTGCCAACATAACGTACAGCCAATGAGAGACCAAGCACAAGCCCTTCCTCTCCCTGTGCCCTCGCTTACTGCCTTGTCAGGGATCAGGGGGATACCTGGAACTCCCCAGCTGCCATGCAAGCCAATAAATTTTGCAGGCATGCCAGGGAAGGATCCTAAGGCTTCAGACAGTTTCAGCCTCATCTAGACCCCCAGCCGGATGCCCTTGCTACCCAGAGGGATGGCAGGAATGCACAGCCAGGTTGGTCAGAGAGCAGGTCTCTTCATCCAGCGCTGGCTGTTAGACGGGCTATGGAGACATGCTACGTGCAGCTGTTAAAGAAAGAATACGAAGTGGTGTCTCAGCACACAGAGGATTCAGTGAAAGGTATTAAAGAAGTTACTGTCACACTAAATCATGTTGGCAGTTTTATTTTGTTGGACAGAGAAGACAGAGAATATGAAACCATATTGAACTGAAATAGCCATGAACAAATTTTCCACAAATGAAAAGTTCTAGCAGGAGAGGTAAGCACATGCCTGGAGGGGGGTGGGGGGAGAAGTCTGGGCTTATGTTTTAAAAGTGGCACAGATAGTTTTCGCCATAATCTAACAGTGTAAGAGCAAAACGTTCTTTAAGAATGCTGTGTAATTCAGCTATGTGAGATCTGCCCCACTGGGCTTTAGGCACTTACCAGAGGCACCTAATCCATCAGCACAATTGCCTTAGGCTCTCTCTATTGGAGAGAGAGACACCTCCAGACAGCAAAGCACGCTCTAGACGGAAACCATGGCCACAGCCTGCTCTCACAATGAGAAAAGCACAGATGACAGTAGAGAAACTGGTAGAGAAAGCAGAGTAGTAACAGCCTCCTTGCAGAGGAGCAGGAGGAAGGCGGCTAGCTTGACTGCAGTTCTCTCTCGGTCAGTTGGGCTTTCATGTTCAGCAGAGCAGGAGATGCAGTAAAGGTGCAGCTCAAAGGTTTTGCCTCTGTTTTTTTCACTGCTGTTGCCTCCCATACCCACTCTTCACCACCAGAAATGTCCCCATCATGCCGAGAAGAATAGAGGACTGCATGGGGAGTGTGAGGGTAGGGGGAGGAGAGGGGGAGTTGGAGGAAACAAAACCTTGGAAAGATGCATCCTACTGTAGTTGAGGAAAGGCAGTTTGGGTGGGAGGCATCCAGCAGGAGGAAGAAACTCGCAAAGCAATAAGGCTGGAAGAGAGCTGGAAGTGGCTGTAGTCATCAGGCTAAGTGCTTCAAATCTGAAATACCATTAGCCACAGACGTAGGCCGGTGAAGGCTTTGAGCTGCACAACAGCCAGCCTGGCTCATCAGAGGGCTACTGCTCCTCAATGCACTTGAGGAGTTTGCTGCTCCAGCTACATATGTGGCATTCAGCTTCAGGTCCTACAGTAGCAACAAACTACTGACAGGCTGGAGAGAGCAGTGACAAAAGCAACAGTCGTTAACGTGGGATTTTCAAGGAAAGAGACAACTTATTATATTACATTTGTCTGCCATGAAACGATTTAAGTGAGAGATATAACAATGACTCATGTATGTGAAGGGATAAAAGAAAAAATGAAAAATTTAACACCAACAAACAAATCATACATTTAGACTGCAAGTAAGAGGAAAGAAAACAAAATAAATATTGGAACAACTTCCTACAGATTTATCTGCTCAGTCTTACCCTATCAGTTTGTATGTGTTCCCATCCCTGTTCTACCTTTTGAGCAGTAACCTCTGGAATAATCTCCCCAAGCAAATCAGAGCCATTATCCCACTGTCCAGCATTAAAAAACTACAAGTACACTACGAGAATGAAAAGTAGCAGGACTATTATAAGATGAGGGTCCAGCCCACCATATGGGCTAACGTTATTAGTATCTAGATTCATTATATAAAGAATAAAATGACTCCACTCTTACTCTCTGTACCAAAGCAGGTTATAAATGAATGCCAACCATGTTTCTGTCAGAGCACACTGGAGATCTGATCAATTACTCTGGAGTAGAAAAGTGATCCATAGACTTGGTCAATCGCTTCTGGAAACTGTTCCCTCTTTCATAGGAAGGAATGACAGTGGAAACTCAAAAAATGACACACAGTAAAATGTAGGATTTAAAGGTGAATTTCACCTGGCACTAACTATGGTAAGAGATTGTAAATCTCACTGAGAAATAGGTTTCTTGAGGGTCATTTTTGTCTGGGAAAATTCCTTCCTCACACTCTGAAGTCATACTTCAGTCAGAAGTCATCTTCAGTGCAGATGTTATTGACAAGCAAACATACTAATGGCTATGCATTTGTCAGAACAATGTCGTGCTAGGAAGGAAAAAAATTAAGAACATACTTAGAAGAGCAGAATGAAGCAATCAAAAGGCCCAGCAGACCTCAGCCTCTGAAAATGTGAAGGATAAATGGTGTAGTTTGGACAAGAATTTGCATTGTGTCTGCAAGCAAGAGGTACTGGCAGAAAGGAAAAGTGATGGAAAGGAACTGAATTTCTAGAAATTAGTTCTGAAGTACTTGGTAGTTTAAAAGTTCTGAGAGAAGACTGTCTATGCAACTGTGCTACAAACATTGGAGGTGCAAGGTGCTCCACACAGAACTGACATGAGTTAACAGTACCTTTTCAAAGAAATATTACAAAGGCAAGAGTGGAAAATAGCAGTGTTTGTTCCAATGAGCCAATCTGGAATCCCTAAGAGACTAGATTGAGTTTGGGATCTGAAACACACACAGAATCACACAAGACTAGCGGAAATACTCAAATGTACATTTCACAAACCTATTCCAGACAAAAGAACTGGTCAGACTTAATTTTATGGAGTTCTCAAACAGCTGGAGAGGACAACAACTGTAACATACAAACAGAAAGGAGACTGTAGTTACAGATACACTCATGGATTTTTAATAAAGGGTGAAAAATCTGAATATATGTTCCCTTGTTTTGCTCTAGCTGCTGAAAATGTGGGCATGTACATTATTAATGGTTAAGTCATACAGGCTGAGTAAATGTTAGACCCCAGGGAAATGATGAACATCATTCAGACACATGCAAACCTGGCATTAATAATGACTTTTGTGGAATACAAACCTCCTGCAGCATTCAGTGCTTACCGCACTGTTAGCAAAAGAAATAATTTCAACCCTCATGCAAAGGTTTTTCCATAATACCTTCCTTAAATTTTTCTTTTTTCTTCCCCTCAAAAAGAGTTTTGATGAATCCAGAGAATCCCAAGCATCATGAAATATTTGCCTGCTAGTGCAAGTATTTAACTGAGCTAAATAATGTCTGGTCCTTATTTTAATTTATACTAATTTAATTAATACACTGAAGACTCTACACTTCCCATCCCACAACTGGAAGGAGACGAGCT
Source organism: Eurystomus gularis (assembly GCA_013400335.1). Lineage (NCBI taxonomy): Eukaryota > Metazoa > Chordata > Aves > Coraciiformes > Coraciidae > Eurystomus > Eurystomus gularis. Next base: position 96,652 of record VZZY01010436.1, on the reverse strand, counting down.
ATAAAATGGGAAGGTCTTTGGCCAGGGTGTTTGATGTTGGACTCCTATTCCTTTACCTTTGCAGCAATAACAGTCCCTTCAGAATAATGGACCTCATGATGTGGAGAGAGAGACTAGTCAGTAAATTTCACAGAATCACAGAATGGTGAGAGTTAGAAGGGACCTCTGGAGATCATCTTAGTCCAACTCCTCTGCCAAACCAGGTTCACCTAGGGCAAGTTACACAGGAATGCATCCAGGTGGGTTTTTAAAGTCTCCAGAGGAGACATCTGTCCACAAGAGATAATCAGTATATTTCCACATCTGTCAATTCATTACTCCTTCCTGGAGCATCCACTTTATGACTGCATATAGGGAGTCACTGTCTACTCTCTGCCTATCCCCACAACAAGCTAAGAAACTATCCAGGGCTGTATATTACAGCCTAGGCTTTCTTTGCCTACAGTTGGTAGCAGAATTTGTCCCTGAAGTCAGTAAGAGTACACAGCATGCATGCAGGTGTTTCTACCTAGAAGTGTTACACAAATAATGAAGGGGAGAAAAGGATATTGGTTACTAACCTTCTGCCTGGATGACCATAACCTTTTTCTTCAGATCAATTGAGGGATTTACAAGACACAACCTTGGCTCCTGCTTCTGAGTCATGCAGATTCCATTCTGGTTTACAACCATCCAGTTACGGTCATACAGCAAACCCTGGTTGCCCACTGGCCATTCTGCAACCTGGAAAAGCATCAGGAAGGGATACTAAGGTTTAGAAAATGGTATTTGCATTAATAGATTCATACTCAGAAGAGAGAGAAAAGAAACCATTAATGAAATACTTTGAAATCAGGAAAACAGCCTTTAATAAGAGAAACTTTAATTGCAAATCAAAGATAAATATATCACTGCACAAAGCTGACAAAACAAAATAGAGTTACTACAATTTGTTACATATTACCATATACTTTGACTTAACAGAGATATGAGCGTAAACAACCTCTGGAACACACTGAAAACTGCTGTCAGTTTTACACTCATCCATTTCCAGGACCTTTCCCCCCAGACAACAATTTTCTTTTAATTTACAAAGCATGGATATTTCACGGGAATTGTAAGAACTGAGGCAAAACCAAACAAATAAAAAGCAAGAAAAAGGTGAAATTCAAAATTCTGAAAAAAATGCCCTATTTTTCATAGAACTAGAACCACTTTATCAGTGAATCCATTTGAGAAAACCTCCAGCACTGAGGTTTCTGGTTTAGCTAAGAGCATAATAGCTTCTCCAGATCAAATCCCCTTACAACAAAGCACATTGTCTTCTTTGCTATCTGTTCTTCCAGTACTTCTATTACACTCTTTACATTCAATAGCCTATACAAGCATATTGTCCTTGCTTTCATGTACATTTTTCTGGTGAAAAGAACATCTGTTACTGATGCTACACAGATGGTAAACTTGAAATCCAACAAGAGAACAATTTTAGTAATGCCTTCGGGTGATATTAATAACTGCTTTCCCCTTCAGAATGTTAAAATATTAATACCATTCTTTTAATATAAAGCTGGGCATTTAAACATATTGCTTCAACTCATGTATGCTTTCTAGTCACAGTTGAGTACGAAGAAAAGTTAACTACATCTGAACTTTGTTGGATTTTTGTAGAGAAGCTTAATGCAGCTCACATGAATTAACAGGCAAAAGACTTTACCAAAGTTATTGAGAAAAAGATCAGTCAGGCACAGCCTGATGCTCCGAAGAAAAGCATGGCTGGAAGCACTGGTTAGATTAATTAAAAATCACATTTTTGTTTGGCATGTGCTCTATCCAAAACCCCACAGAACCACAATATCCCATTCATAAAAACTTTTCCAGGTTTCATCAGACCCTGAAGCAGTGGCTTGATACTGATGGCCTGCCTAGAGAAAGCTGAGGACAGGGACTCTGAAACGGAAAAGTTAATGCAGTAGTAAGGCTGAACCCTAAGCAATTTGGACACAGTGCTTTCAGCTGTATTTAATACAGAAAATACATGCAAAAATTTTAAAGAAACATATTTTGTCAACTGCCTTGATTTATAATATTCTTTGGCAGTTTTTTAAATGAGCATGGATGAAAAATTCAGTCAAAAACGGAAATTTTAGGTCTGACAGGGTCATCTGCCACATTGTCCAGGCACCTCAAGCTGTCACCACCAAAATGATGTGAACCTTCTCCTTGTCTTTTTAGAGAGAAATTGTAACCCAAAGACTGCAACATCAGCTGAAGAACAGATTTCTGTCCTTGCTCTAAAGTATTCTTTAGAGAGGCCAGTATTTTTCTGTTATCTCATATAATTGAATTACAAAACGCATTTTAACAGCTGGTGATCATCTGAGAGCTGCAAGCATTTCCTGCTACAAATCTCTCTTCCAGAAAAGATCACTAATTGCTAATACATCCTCCCATGGATCCAACAGATCTTTACAGGATTTGCAAGACATAATGAGCAGAATAAACTAAAAGAGCATAAAAATAGAAGGGAGCATGAAGATAGTGATTTCTCGTTCTCTATTGTAACTTTCAGTCATTTTGGTTTTACTTCAGGACAGCAATCTTATTCAGGAAATAGCTTAAGTGTTTGCTTACCTTTCATTGAAGGTAAGAGGTTTTATGAGCAAAACCAAAACATCTCTTTAATCTTCAGCTAATTCTTACATGCTGATTGGCATTTTAGGGAAAGCTCAGCTGACTAGGTAGCAAATACTTGGAAATAACTAACACCTTCCATTAAAAACACCCCTGATAGGTCCAAAATAATGGCAAGTAACTTCATGCTCCACTTTGAGATGCAGCACATGACTACAGGTCCTCAGCCCATTTTTCCCCTTCATCGGGGTATTTGCCGTTGTAACAAGATCATAGTGACATGTGCCCAGCAGCGCGTCCATGTCCTCTCATGGATGTCTGCTGTACGCTGTCAAGTGCCCTACTTCCTCTCCACTTTTCAACTTACTGTATTGCATATGTATTGCATATGTTGTTAGGATTCCAAGCAATAAAGTTGCAGCAAGAAAGTAAGCGTATACCCTGCCTTGGACAGAGAGTCACAAACAATCATGCAACAGTCAGAGCTGGTTTGTTGCTAATAGTGATACTGGAGATGAGCATGGAAGAACATACACAGTTCTATTCTTAGCACTCTGGCATGTGGCCTGTGCAGACTGTCTCCTGCCATTATTTCAAAGAGGCTGGAGGGATTGTTAAATTTGGCTCCCTTGGATTAGATAGTTAAATCATACCACATAAGGTCTTCTCTACCTGTCATAAGCAAGAATCATTACACAGTAAAGCCAGTATATTCCAGTATCCTCTTTGCATTAGTGCATAATTTTCTTGTGATGTAAAAATATTAATTGCAAGAGCATATTTTTGTTGGGTTGCAAAAATGCATTTTGGCCTGCATTTTTCCATAGTTCACGGTAATGCCATCCTAAAGGCTAACACAATTTTTAAACGCATTAAAGGAATCACTGACTAGGTTTAAAAATCGTAGTGGTCATACATATAGTTTATCCACTGATCAGTAGGAATTTGCATTGTATTTTAAATTAAAAGTTAATTTGTCTTCTGTGTTGAGATGCAATTTTTATACTCTGAAATCTACTGCACGAATAATAAAGTTATTAATGTTTAAATCTTAACCTTTTTCACTGGGCACACAGCACTATGTAGTTATGCAAAATTCATTGACATGAGAGATGTTCTTTTTTAAAAATGCAAGTTTAAAGTACATTTTTATGTTGGAAAAGAAAAAAAAGTGATCTGGGATAGAGGTTTCTCCTCTTCACAGAATCACAGAATGCTAGGGATTGGAAGGGACCTCAAAAGATCACCTAGTCCAATCCCCCTGCCAGAGCAGGATCTCCTAGATCAGGTCACACAGGAACGCATCCAGGCGGGTTTTGAATGTCTCCAGAGAAGGAGACTCCACTTCTCTGCTTCTCTCCATTTATTAAAATAATTGTGGGGAAAAGAAAGCACATTCAAGAAGTTGAGTTAGAATATTCTTCCTTCTGCTTCCTGAGCCATGAGTACAGACCCCATGGAACAACACTGTACAGAAACACTTTATCAAATGCACATGCTGTAGGAACTAACTGACCTGCGGTGAGCTGATGATTCTCACACCAAGCTTCATCCTCCCAGCTGCCAAAGCACACTGCACTCTCATTCTCTCTAGGGATCAAGCACTTCCCAAACTAAACCACTTAGAATAGAGCAGAGAAATCAGAGTTTAGGAGAGGAGGAGATTATCTGACTCTAAAGAGGAGATAAAATAGCTGTGAGTTTGTACTCATATCCTCGTTGAGTTTGTCCTCCCTCCACTAATCAAGTCCTCCATCCTGCACCCAGTAGTCAGCAGGCAGACTTCACTGGCAGATGGGCTGGGTCCTGCACACACAGACAGCTGGAATTTTCCACTGCACATACTATTTTAGGCAAATGCAAGTGATCAATCATGTTCTTACAATAAAGTCCATGTACCACACATGCTAAAGGTCTGACCTACCATAGCAGTTGGAGGCCTGCACTTGAACTTAAAAGTCTATGAGATTCTGATCTTAAGTATCCAAGTAGAAGATGAGTGAATTTATTGCCACCCAATATCTAAAACACTTTCATCCTTCCCCATCAACTAGCTTAGAGCTACCTTATAACTGATTAAAAAGGAAAATATTTTTCTAACTTTTCAACAACCACAAAACATCTAGAGATACTTTAGATTTAAAACATGAAACTGAATTTCAATTCTTGGCTTCTAACTGAAGACCAAGGAAACTACAAGCTCCATAATTATTACCTCAGAAGTTCATGAGCTTAGTAAAGTGAGGAAATAATATGATGCTAAGTGTGAGGTCTGTATGAACACAAAGAGACTTGCAAAAGAATACTTTTCTATGGGATTCAACCTTTTCATGATAAAGCCTAGAAATTATGGTATGAACAATATTTTAAAAGGTACAACGATATTCAGAATTTGATTCCGTTTAATCGTGGTAAGGTTTCTCTAGCATGTCTTGCTTCAAACTCCAGTGTCACGTCACATGGGTTATTTTCATCTTTTGAGGTGATGCAGGCTGAAGTTGCAGTAATGACATGCATAGATCTGTGAAGGCTGATGCACTCTGCAGTAAGTGATGATGTGGGTTCTGGCAGCTCTAGCTTTCTAGACTACTTTTAGCATTGGGAAGAGAGCAAGCTTGATTTAGAATGGGATTAACTGATTTTTAAAACTCATTATAAATGGTAGCTTGTAAGTTGCCATTTGTACCTCTTCTATAGGCAGACAATGAGATTGACAGATCTTTCTCAGGCTGGTTATAAATGTACAACAGGTGTAGAAGTGCCACTGAGACCTTGGGGAACAAAAATCTGAAGAATGCCTAGTGGACAGGAAGAAGATCATGAAAACAAACACATTTTCTTTGGGGATTTACTTCAGTACTGAAAATAATGAAAATCAGTCAATCTTTTGGCTTCATCTCCTAGCCTGCTCCCCTCAGCAGTGAAAGCCCTTTTTCATAATATCTATTAGGTCAACGCCTACTGTCCTTTCACAAGTACTCATGCATCTTCTAGGAACAAAGTGGAAATGCTCAAAACCTGCTCTTTGAGAAGAGGAGAAGAATTAAATGCTATTGATAGTGAACTTCCAGTCCTTTCCAACATCGTATACTAAAGCCAGTAAACATTTAACTGTATATTACTCTTTGGCAACACAGGCTCTGACAGTGCATAGCTTAGTAGGTTCTAATATGGCTGATACTTTGTTACCAAAAAATACCAAACCAGAACACACTAGACTTCAAAAATGATTTTAGGCATGCAAAACTAAACTTCATTATATAGTTGTGTCCTGGTTTGAGCTAGAACAGAACCAATTTTGTTCAGTGATTTTACTTTTCAGCCAGTTCTCTTCTAAGTTACTGCACTCTCTGAAGTTAACGGCATATTTTTGCAGACAGTGTCTGCTTTGAGAAGTGATAGTGCTTGGTATTTATAGTTACTACCAAGGACTGGTGTGCAGAAAGGCTCTTGCTTATACTTGCTCCTACAGAAACCAAGGTCACTGCTAACTCTTGTGTGCCACATAGGGGTGCAGAAAGTGAAAGGCTGCGCCTGCAGCAAGAAGCGGACAGGACAGGTGACCCTAAACCGACCAACGAGGGATTCCATCCCAGGTATGTCATATCCAGTACAAAGCTGAAGGATCACAAGGATCAAGCCCTATTCTCTGATGGCTAACGCCTGAGGAGGATTCTGTTCTGCCTTCCATCCCAATCTGTGCATTCCTGAATCCAGTTCCTAAATCCAGCTCCTGAATCTCGTTCCTGTCTGCCACAGAATCAGTTTAGAACTTCCCCAGTGTCCGCCCCACAGCATCAGGGGTGATGTGATTGCCATCAGGGGGGCTGGGTTCAATATTGGTTTCTTTGTTACTATTTTCATTAAAGCTGTTTTATTTTTCTTCCCCAATCCATAGGTCTCTCTCCCTTATTCCCTTTCTCTCCCTTTGGGAAGGGAGAGGGGTTAATAGACAGCATCTGTTATTCACCTAGCAGCCTGCCCAGCCCTAACCCTTGACAAGTTGCAATTCTAGTGTTTGTATTTTTAAACCATGCAAATCAGCTAGTGTTAGCTGTTGAATCCAAGTTGCCAGGAACAATTACTTTTTCCTACTGCAGATGCCTATTTTACGATAAGATGAATTAGCAGGTATCCTTCTCTCACAGCTTACATAATACTATCTAACTTTGGAGGGGTAAGCTGAGGTATGATGAACCCTGCTTTCATGCTGGGTCCATTAACACATGCCTGGCACAAGAAGTATTCATGAGGAATAGGGATTTTCCACCTCCATATAAAATTGCAGTTCTGTCTGCCAAGGAGCATAAAATTTATCACCTAGAGTCATTTCCCCTCACAGAGCTTGAAGAGAAAAACCTGGTTGAGCTTGTGGGGAAATGTAAGCTGTCTTTCATGCTGAGGTATGTCTTACCTGCTCCTGGGCACAATCACTTCAAAGCTTTCCTAGCACTGAATGTTGTGTGTATCCCACAACACCAGTCTGAATGTTAAAAATAGCATTTAAACCCAAAGGGGCACAAGTACTGCTACAACATATTTCTGCAGCTTCTGTAGTGGGCTTCTCTAACACACCTATAACAACTGCAACACTTAAAAAAAGGTTAAAACATTTTCACATAAACTGTGGAATTACTTTGATTTTCTAAACAGTTTTTTTTAGTGGGAGGTTAATATGGCATGGAAATTTTTTGTTCAGTTCTCATTTAATGCTCACAATTGTTCCTCTGAATTAAAGACATCATAAGCCAAAACAAATTTAAAAATACAGATGTTTTGTTGCTCATTTAACATTGCTTGAATTCCCCAGCCTTTTTGCATTAAGAAAAAAAAAAAAATCAAATCAGTTGAGAAGCCATATTTTAAATGCAGGTAATTTATCACTGGATTTGACCCCAATTTTCACTCAGATGTGAGACAGTGACCTACGCCAGCAAGTTTTCATAGGGAACGTTATACCGATGTTGACATTCATTAAATCACTTCCCAGTATGGTACTAAGCAGAGTCTCATTCTAGGTCATGTGTGGGCCATACACCTATTTCATCATGCATTATTTAAAAAAAATAGTCACAGCTAAGGTGACGATATTATTAACTTGGTAAAAAAGCAATTAAAATCTTCAAAGAGTGAACTTTCAAATAGTGCAGCAACACTTAAATGTCATATTTCTGTTGCAAATGTATTTTTAATGATAACATTTCTTTGTAATGTAAATCAGCCTCCTCTCAATTATAACATGTTAATCAAGTTATTTCTCAATTGCTGCCTACCCATCAATGCCTACGAGTCCATCACATGTCATTCTGTAAAAGCATACTAATTACTTGATTATATTTTAGTCAAGTTTTGCAAAACCAACTATTTTTTTCAAGAGTGCATATTATGTGCAGATTTGTCTGTTGGAGGGGAGGGGAAAGAAGAAGACATATTTGCATCCTGCAACTTCAGTCTCATTGAAAATCCTTCAAACTACTTTAGCATGCAGAACTTGATCCTAGAAACCGGAGAAAAGGAAAAATGGGTACCCACATAACTGCTAATATCTCATGCATATGCTATTCCTGCTTGATGTGTCCGAGATGGGTAAGGAAAACACAAGGTTGAAATGAATATTTAAGAATGATTCAAAGCGTATACCTCAAATGCAGAGCAGGATTTGATTGGGAAGAGGTAAATGTTGGTGACAGTGATGGGCTTGCCACCTCTTCTACATGTTGGCACTGCAGTCTCAGAAACAGCTGCCCTTATGCTTTCTGCCTCAGCCTCCGGTGGCTGCCAGTTGACAGTCATCTTTGTCGCAGGTGAATTATTACCAAGCTCTCTGTCCAAGATGTGTGGTATTGGAGATAATTTATCTGCGTTGTTAAAGGAAGGGTGGTCATCTGGGACAGACTCTGTTGTCAGCTTTGTAACAGAGGACTGGAAAGGAATCTCAGCATCTGACTTGGAGAGTCTGATGGCTATGATGAATTTCAAAAAAGTTTGTGCATCTTCATAAGAAGACATGTAGCCAAAGGATATTCTCACAGAGCCAGTGGGACGTCCATCAACCAGGTCTATATCATCTCCACAGACATGGCCAGCCTAGATTGAAATAGGAGGAAAACCAGAGAGCTATTACGACAAACTTTGCTTTGTTTCCCTCTAATTTTACATAGTTATTAACAAGTATCTTAAATCCTTATACCTAACCTGAAAAACTGTTTTCAAAAATACTAAGTTGACTCATGAATATAAGGAGAAAATGGAGAAAAAATATCCCAACCATCTTATCACTCGCTCAAGCTGGGAATAAGGTAATTTTGACATGCTTATTGTATTCTATCCTAAGGCAAGAGAGACTTCTCAAAACCATGTCAAGAATCAGAAAAAGTTTGTATGTCCCAGGACGGCCTGTTAGCTAGGGCAGTCTCCAGGTATGCTCCAGTCTCATCTGCAGAGTTCACTGGTATTTAAACGGGGATGTTACTTTCAGGTAAGTGAGCAAACCACGAGACTGCTGATTTTTCTGGGGCAGTTTTCTTGCTATTTGCTGTCAGAACAGTTCAATTTTATACTGCCAGTGGCTTATTCATGGCTTGTGTTAAATAGTCCAACGTGCCAAGTGACTTCCCTCGTCATTGGGACATGCAGTAAATCTGTCTAGCTGATCCAGCCATCACATTGCTTTCAGAATGGAAGGAATGAGCCCTCCCTCTAACACTTCTTCCTTTGAAGAACACAGGTTGCCACTCATGAAAAATCTGTTGAAAAATGTTGTAAATACCCTAATAGTAACTTCCATATAGAAACCCCCTCCATTTTTCTGGAAAACTCTCCCTTAGAGTAGAAGTTTATCCTTCAGTAAGTGGGTCAGTGAATGCTGCCATTCACCTCCAGCGAGATAAGCTAGAGAACCCCTTTGCTCACCCATCTAATGTTGCCTCACCTATGGACACAAGATTTAGTCCTAAGTCAGCATCCTTATTCCTGTAAGTGCAGCAGCTGGATTTTTTTTTTTTTCTCGGAATTTAATTTATTTATGCATTTCTGTTACATAACAATGGAAGTGTGAATAGATTATTTACATAAGGGCTTTTTAAAGCAAGAAATGTTCACAGTTCAATGAACACAGATGCTATTTATGCAAGGAGAAATAGAAAAACCCAAACTTCTTTGTCAAAGCATGCAATATAGTAGTAAATATTTTAATGCAGTGCGATGTACTTCTTATCCTTGACAATAAAGCAGAAGCAACATTTGCAAAATTAGGTTGCGTCTGTTAATTTACGTCTAACCCTTATGCCAAGTATTGATTGATTGACTGAGAAGAGAGGTTCCTGCTGTGCAAATAAGTAAACGAGTTCCTAGGAACATCCTAGGAAAACTAACCATGCTTCTCCAGGGACCCTCGAGAACTGAAAGTCCTCCCTCACAGGCATTTATATGTGGAAATCTTCACTAGGGAAGAAAGAATACAGTCAGCACCCTGGGAAAAGGTGAAACCAATGTATATGTGCAAATAATATGGTGCCTTCCCCTACACGGTAATGTTGTCAGTAACTCATCCAGATCCCTCTCAAAGGACTGATGAGATTGTCCCAAAACAATGACTGCTTCACTGCGCTACCTCATCATACCACTTTTGGAAGATTAAGTGTCTCTGTAAGTTTAGGTTTGGTCTATCTCCATTTTAAATGTTCAACTTTATTAACACGGTACAGACCTGTCAGAGGCCCCCCATTCCTTAGCAAAATGCTCCTTATAAAGAGATCCAAGAGTGTTGCAGCTGGTCATTTTTGCACTTCAGCAAAAAGGTAGACCTTTTTTCCCTTTCTCAGAGTATCTTGCAGAACCTGCTCCCCCTTGAAAATTCAAGCATCACTCACTGAAGTGCTGGGGCCTGACTTGCGAGCCCCAAGTTGGAGTTGACCTGTGATTGAGTCACAATCTAGCAGAATGTTTTGTTTTTCCTATTGGCTTCATGTTCCAGAGGCAGAACCTGGGCCACCTGTGTCTCTATATCTCTGCCCTCACCCAGGTGGTTGTAGTTGGGGTGGTGGGTGAGGCCAGGATTATATCAACCAGGAGCTGATCAGTTGGAGGAGCTTCCTGTTGGGGCTGGTTGCACCTTGCTGAGCTGTCTCAGTGGTGTCCTCCCATGTAAAGGGCCACTGAGGAGCCATCTCTGTCCGTTGTGTCCAGCAGGCGATGCTGGCACCACAGTGGGCAGCAGAGGAGCTGGGCCCATAGGAGCTTATAGCAGGATTGTCTGAAAGAAGACTTCTGAGGAAATGTTGCTGAATTCAGTGTTGGCCTGTGTGATCAGGCAACTGATGGCAGCATAAAATAATGATGGCTGAACCAGCACAACACCCACTTGCTCTTAGACAGATTATGCATGAGAAGACCATGGACACGGAGCTTTCAGAGTTCTCCTTCTTTAAGAACTTGTGCTATCAATCTGGCATGTAAATGTGTTTTGTAAAAGTTACCTAAATGTCGCCGTGAAATTATAAGGGAGCTATAATATCAATAGAGCCATTATAATTTTTTATCTTTTGAAGAATACCATTAATACAATTTTGGATTGTTCTGTATTTACTGTAATTTTAAATGCTGACAAATATGCAGACATGAAGCATACCCCACTTCCTTGTAATATATCCTGCTACACATCTTTTAATGACAATTTATGGAAAATATTAGTCATCTAGAAAAAGTCTTTTACATTCATGTTCTAACAATCTAACACATCACTAATCTAGGTAAATTGCCATCTAAATTTACTTCACTCTCAGATTCTCTGCGTATTCTCATTTATTGTTTCTTATCCAATTTATGTATGCCTTTTAAACTGTAATATCCAACAGCAATAGGTCTGTAATACTTCAACATTATTAAGTACAATTAAGGATACTTAAGTAACACCATGAGATCAATTGTCCAGGAACTTTGTCTGCAGGAAGTCTGGATTTCACGTAGTTCCAAATCAGAACAAGAAGCTACAATTTCCAGTGAAATAAAACCAAACAGCACATACTACTTTGGGTCCATCAAATGATTTTGTTTCAATACCCCGTTTCAATGAACTGCATTTCAATTCACTGCATTCTTTAACATGGCTACTGAGTTGATACACAGCCAGTTTTTCTTCTCCCCTTCAAACCTCTCATCCATAGGAAATTCAGAGCTGATGGCAAGAAGATGTCTCCTGGGTCACTGAATCTAGGTATTTTCCATGAGCAATGTCTCATGTAACCTCATTCAGAAACCAACCTGCAGGTTCCTTTGGATGTCCTCATTGCTTATACCCAAATGCATCTGGCAGGCTCCCGTGTTACAGAAGCAACCTGTGCGGACATGTATGTTGTAGAGACTGGCCATCTTGTCCACCTTCCCAATTCAGCACAAGATAAAACATAGGAGAAGAACAAAAATAGACATTTTAAGGTTGAGGTAAACAACATACGATGCTTTAAAGGTGCAGTTCAATTGGAGGTAAATTACTCCTTTAAATTATTAACAACTGACTGTAGCTTTTAGCATTCCTATAGACATCTAGGATTTTTCAGTCTTGTTATTCAGCTGAAAGAAAACCATGGTGGAAGCAGAAATGCCTATCTTGGTATTGACAGACAGTGTACACAACACACAGACAGCATATCAGTTCAGGTTCTGATCATGTTAATGCGGGTACATGTGCTTAATTTTAAACCTGTGAACAGGTACATTCACACCAGTAGTGCTAATACAGGCCTGCAGCCAAGTGTCATTCAGTGACAGAACTATCACCTACAACTGCATCTGTAGAGACTGAAGAGAGGCTGAAGAAAACCTAATTCTTCAAGGATCTGAAACTGCATGTCCTGATTATGGAAACTGACTGTATCTGTGGGATTTGGCACACAAGTGCTTAAAGAACCAGCCCCTCAGTAAGCAATAACTTCTGACAGGGTAGGGGCTAAACTGGAATATCTCCTTGAATCTTCTACATAAGACCATTCAGTCCACCAGTTCCCTGGTGTACATTTTCCTCATATTGCACTGTTCTGTGTTGTACCATTTCTTCATTTTCCATTAAATAATGAATGGGCAGAAATACAATACATTATGACAGACTGGCATGAACAAATTAGGTGAAGGAATGAAAAAGATGTGCAAAGAGAACAGAAGCATGGGTTTATATGTGACTTGGAAGAAGAAACGTGTGCATGCGCTGGCAGGGCGGCACTGCAGAGATGAGATATGGAGAGTCAGGGTTTCATAGCACTGCTAAGAAACAATAGAAGCACACCATTGGGATCCTCTCAGCACAGCTAAGAAACCATGGAAGCACACTGCAGGGATCTGAAAATGCTTTATGTTGATTTCAAAAAGCAACAACAGCAGCTGGTAAGGTTAGCTGAGTAGGTACAGCTACTGCCAGTTATTTCTTTGACAATAAACAATGAAAATTCCTGGTCAGGAGTTGGGGAAAGGACAATTAAATGGTCAGAAAGGCAGCGTGAAACCCGTTGCATCCTATCTCTACCACAGATTTCCAGAATAACCTTGCAGAAACTGCATTAATCTCTCTGTGCTTTTTGTCCTCTTCTGCAAAATGGACCACTGAGGGCTATGAGAATAACCATGCTGCAGACTAAGAGGACCCCACCATGCCAGTGACACAATTGTCTTCACAGGGAGCTCAGGCTCAGCTACACACAGAACGACAGCTCAGCCTAAGGGTGCAGGAATGGAAGTGTCGACCATCTCAAACGAACCACTTTCGTAACTGTGAGCTCATGCTCTATCTGCCTGAGGTATCAAAGTAAACATTCAATCTAGCTTTTCTAGCTGGCTTAACCTCTATTGGCTTTTATTTTTTGTAACATAAATTGTCTTTGGATAATAATCCAATATATGTAGCAAATACTTTCTGGTATAATTCAGCCTATCTTCTATCTTCTGACATCATCAGTCTTCTGATGTCATCCTATCTTCTGACATCTCTGAGTTTAACTGTGTGAGATACTAAGCACCTTTAACTTCACTATGCCATCAGCTTGAAAAACCAAGCCCTCTGCTAGAACTTACTCCAGGCTGAAATAATTCAACTTAAGCAGTGTTCAGCTCTGCTAAAAGTGGTTCAAGCAACTTTTTTTTTTTTAATGTGTGGGGCACAAGGTACTCCACAGAAAAATGTGCTGTACACACAGAAGAAATCCTACATCATTATAGTGCACAAGTTCTCAAGTTCACACTTAAATATGTTCTGCCCCACTAGTTAAGGTCAGAGTGGTTCAGTTCCCAAATGGAGATGCAATCAAAATAACTCCATATATCCAGACTTGGAAAGCAGAGAATAGAGTCAGCTGTGAGATCTCTATTCACAATTAATGCCTTGGAGAATATCTTGTGTTCAAAGAACGTTTCTTAAATCAAAGTTACAGTGAAAGGCATCTGTTGAGAAAGACTGTTGTGGTGTCATTAGCTTTGTTTTGTCAGAAGACTTCATTCTGGGAACAGTGACATTTTCGTGACTTCTTTTTCATTTAGATGAGAAAAGTTGTCATCCTGGCATAACATGGTTTGTCATGGTGCTAGTGACTCGTGGGTGGATCTATCGTTCTGTTAATGATGAGAAGCAAGGCAAAAATCATGACAGATACTTCACCACTGAATTCGTAGTGTTTGCGTTTATTTGCTTGGTATACAAAAAGCTTTAAAATATTTATTTTTTTTTAAAGAATCATTGCTGGGGTAGCCTTGCTTATCGAAGTGTATGTAGTGTAATGAAGTTTCTATGACCCAACTTCAAGGAACTGCTAACAAGAATTTTAAAAAATCTTTTTAATTTTGTCAAATAAACTATTACTGTACTTCAATGAACAGTAGATTCATTCTAACTGTTGGACTCAATACCCTTCTCCAATAACACTTTTAATTGTGATATATGTTAATCTGTACAGTAGACAAAGATCAATGATAAAAAAAAGTATGAACATTAGAGGAATATAGGAAATTGTGGTTCAGGAAAACAAAGATAAGTTATCCATAGCTTTAGTATTAATCAAACTCCGTTATCACCAATGTGATAACACACACAGGTCTTGGGAATGTGAAGCACAACTTTCAACGCAGACAATGGTACCATGTAAAGAATCAGTAAGGGCAGCACTGCAAATCTACCTCTCCCTTGACTGCACACTTGGCTTCCCCTCGGACATATGCTTCCATTTCTTCTTGTTTAGTTTCACCCTAGAAATATGCTACTTGGGGAGTTAATTTAATCTCTCTCTGCAGTGCCACCACATAGCAAAACAAATAGAACATAAAACATCTGTTACTTTTTTTTTCAATGAAGAAAAGCTTATTTAGATAAAGCACATCTTTAAAATTGCCATAAGGAGCAATAACGGCTATAGAGCTCAAGGTTATGAGATACAGAATGCCGCTTGCCGCTCTGTCTGTAACAGCAGCAGCCGACCTCTGGGAGCCAGGAATATGTTCATCAATGAAGGCACAGAAGCATGAATGGTACAAATGGGAAGTACACAGCTTAATGGACTCCGATTGTCAGTTTTGGTGACTCCCTGGATCTGATATTTGGAACTACTGTGCCTTGGTCTCTCCGAGCTTAAAGACTACAGTTAAACTGCAGAACACATGCAGAAATCTTGCAGCAATTTTACAGATCTCAGTCAGTAAGGATATGCTAATTAAGCCATCACAACATCTTGGTGTCCCGTTTGCCCCTCAGAGCCCCTTTGCATTCATTACTTTTTCTGAAGCTCCTTACTGTGGGCCAAGCCCTGCAGGTTGCTTTCACACCCCAACACTTCTGATGTCAGATTATTTTGATTTTTGACAAGCAAAAGGTGCTTTCACACTTCCAGACTGTGGTCTTCAAGTTTAATAAACACACATGAATGAAGTTCATCTAAATACATTTTTCAAATAGAGGTTTTTTTTTTTCCAGAGCTAATTTCTATTTTAAGCACAGTTGCCATCCTCAGTCAGCCTTCCTTTAGTGCTGTAGATTGATCAAATGCTCACAGTTAAGGTTTTTTTCATAGTACTCTCTCTGATAAATAGTATTACAATTTTGTCTTGGGCTGGTGTTTGTTTGTTTATTAGTTTTTCAATGCAAAAGTATTAAGGTGAAGACGCTTTTTTTCCCGGTTTTAAAGCATTACCCTACAATAGTCCTCCTTGAATATCTGGTATTTTACTTCATACTCAGAAGATGGACATCTCCAAAAGAAAATTCGATTCTGGTGTGTTCTAGTTTCCCATTCCCTGTCACACAGTTGCACTGGTGACTTCTTTGCCTTTGCTAAATGATGGAATTCTTCAGGGCCTATGTGGTGGTCAGCTGAAAGGCATAAGTTTTTCTCTGGCTTCAGACTCCATTGAAGAAAGTCTGAGAATGATGCTTACTGTAGGTAGATATATACTAAGTGATAGTAAATATTTACAAATACCACATAGTTTTGCATTATTTCTAATCAACTAAGTCTAAGACTTTCACCAAGAAATAGATTATTTAGGAACCCCTGCTGAAGTCATTCCCATGGGATCCAATTCTGTAGCTCTTATTCTATCAGGTAGTTATTTGTGCAAGTTGTTTTACTGAGTATCACAAGAATTACTCACATGAATAAAGGAACTTTTTCATAATAGATCATGAAGTATCCCCGAAAACCAAAATCATATAAGCCACTACTGACAGGTACTATCCTTCAGGAACTGGGATTGGGACTTCTCATTCTAATTTCTACTGTGCTCAAATTTCACAGCAGTCTGTTTGTCTGATGATTTGCTCATTACAAGAATTCCACTGCACACCACCAATGGCTGGTTATAAAACAGGCTTCATGACACTGTTCTCCATATCCACTGGTAAATTAATCCACTGATTCATGGCATGGAATTGGAGAGAAAGTAAGCTAGCTCTTTCTGTCACCCAGCCTGTGAAATGTTGTTGCTGATGCAAATGCATACTTAATCTTGTTTAATACAATTTAGTAAGAAGTAGGTCAGAAGAAAAAAAAAAACCAGCACTTGTTTCCAAATCATCTAGTATGAGGAAAAAAGCATTCTAGCTGAGTTACAGTATACTTAAACTGGTTTAACTGCATGGTTTCCTTCAAGAGAGGCATTTTTTCCCGTCGCAGGGAAAGAATTTCTACGTGGGCAGGTTCCCACTGTATTGATGAATCTGATCCTCTTCTCCTTGTGTCTCTAGTTGTTGACAATGGTTTAAATTAAGTGGAGAGTGGATGTAAATCTTTCTTCAGTCTACATCCATTCATCACTCATTCTGACCAAAACCCCTTAGGTAGAACGCAGGGAAGTATTAGACTGAAATACTGAAATTTACTGAAATTGCCAAACTCAATATGCTGATAGTGGAAATGCTGGGTTATGGGGAACCTTGCAGTCAATGTGAGCGTTTTCTCTGCTGGTTTCAAAGATAGTCAAATATCAGGTAAGATTGGATGGGAGAGATGCAGGCTGGAAATATTAGTGTAATTCAGAACATGTGAGTTGCCAGTCTGCAGGAATTGTCACTTAGAAGATGCCATATACATAGCAAACTGCAGGTCCTCCATGCTTAAAGGAGTAACAATAATTCTACATTTCTATGATCCAGAAGCTAGAAGATACTTTTGTGACAGAGTGGCCATAAGGAAGAAATGAAACATAGTCTTGACTGTTAATGGATGACCTCACATGTTTTCAGTTGCTTTTTTCTTCTCTGTAGTACATGTGGTAAATTAGGGCATGGGCTCATTTGGAACTTATATAAACTTAATGAGTCGAAGATCTAGCTATTTGAAACTGAGCAGGCTGATGAGTAGGCTAAACACTTTGGTTTTCTTTGATTTGGTATCTCATCTGTGACCTTTGGCCACATGTCTCTCCACCCAATGGCTCTCTTAGCTTTTTCTTCTTTTTTTTTAAACAGCATTCAATGAGAATGAAAATCTGGTTTAATAAAATGACATCAGGGAAAGGACGTATTTCCAGAAGAAAAGCAAAGCAAAGGCACCCAAGCCCTCTGTGCTTCCTAAAGTTGACTTCAACAGAGCATTGCCTTGTGTGTCATACATTGGAAAATGTCTGTATCTCTGCGTCCTATTGAGCATACCCAGTTATTTCATAGGCTAAAGGCTTTGGATCAGACTGCTACTAGTGAAAGAAGTGGAAGTCAGAGGCAAACAACACAGAAGACTAAGTTATAACTCATATCAAGAAGGGATAATGGGGAATTTAGCAGACTGATAGTGGAAACAATGCTTAGGAATAAAAAGGTGCATGATACTGAAAGTCTAGTGACATACATTTAATTCATGTCCCACTCAAAACCCTCTCTGCCTTTTCCTCTTTCTCTTAAATTACTTAAGTCCTCCTTTGTCTGTATTTATCCCCTGAAAATGGGGATGATAGACCACATGGAGGCTGTATGGTTAAAATCTCATGATGGACTGTGTTGAAATATTACTTTAATTACATCCATACAAGGTCCTATACAAGATTTGTGTGTGGGGCAGGAAGATGCAAGCAAGGTAATAGAGAAGGTGGAACCAAGCCTTTGTCTTTGAAGGATTCAGATGGTAGACTGATACTGGACACCACATGCTTTCAAAGGCTGCTGAACTGCTTTTACCAAGATCAAGAAAAAGGGAATCCAGAAGTGGTTGTCAAAAGTGCAGTCTGTTTACTCCTACCATGTAGTTTCTTTTCGCTTTTCTCCCCTGTGTAACAAGGTCTGTAGTTTAAAGCCACAGTTCGGCCCTGTTACTAAACAGAAAATATTTAGCCTCTCTCATTCATCTGAGCGTCTTTCATCTCAACAGCTATGAGGATCTTTCTTTTAGCTCCTTTCCAGTTTCCTTAGCAACATGTAAGGACACCCCAGAGAAGCAGTGTCGGGCAACACCTTCAGTCTAGGCTTTCATGATGCTTTCTAACCTTGACCAGCTCTGATGAGCAGTTTAATAGTAGGCTATTTCAAGCATACTATCTCACACACATCTTTGTCCTCCCACAATGAGATTACAGAAAGCAACTCAGCCGGTACCCTGCCACTACTTCCTCAGCAAGAAGAGAGCTTCTAACTGACCTACTAGCTAGGTTTGCAGTTATCACACTGAGGCTCTCAAGTACAGCATCTCCTTACACTCAGTCAGTAACTCCCTACCTAGAGAGCCCCTTGCTGTAAGGGCTGTCTTTGAGCGCCCAGTGCCATGCAACCAAATGTAAGCAAAGATCCAGATTGTAATGGCACTTCTTGCCAGTTTGAAGCAACAAGGTGTCACTTATTGGCAAGCCAGTGGGGTTTGCTGCATTGCTGCTATCTCCCTGCTTACCAGACATCCACAGTGCAATTGGAAACTAATTGGAACCAAGGAAATTAGTGGACGTTTAACAGGAATCTTTTTCTCCTTGCAATCCTGTTTGCATTCTACTGTGCTAGTCCATCTGCCATCCCTGACTTCCTGAAATCAATGGCTAAATTTATAGCTAAAATCAATAGAGAGCAATCACTCCAGCAATTTTTAGGTAGCTGTTGGGAAGATGGCCAAAAATCCCATTAGGCAGGTTAAGACCACTTTTCTTTCCCTGAGTCATCAAAATTAATATAATGAGTGAGTATGCTTCCAAAAGCATTAGTGTAACTAACTCGAAGTTGTTTGACCATCTCTGCATAGACATTCTTAGCTGGAATGAATAAATGCTGGATTTCCATTTTGTCTGGCCCAGATGAGAAAATGCTGCACTTCTCCACCTGCAAAGCTGAATGATTGCTTTACACAAAGGTTCAAAAGTAAGAGATGGAAAAAAAAATATAAAAGGATTACTGTTTGAAGAACAACAAAGATCTACTGCTTAGTAACTTTCTATGAAGATTTCTTTCACATAGATTATATAAAGTAGAAATTATCCCTCATCATTGCTTAACAGCAAGCCACTTTCTCCTGTAGGGACATGGTATGAATTTCCTGACAAGTACTGATAGCTAGTACCAGGCCCCAGTCAGCAGTGTGATCAAACTGACCTGGTAACAGCTTCCTGTGCATGTGAAATGCTGTACATCCCCTTTTTCCCCACTCTGTACCTATATACAAGATATACAGTGCACTGGAGTTAATCAGTCAAACTGAGGGTACCATTTAAGATACAAACAGCAATTATTTAAAAAAATCTACCCACTCTGGGTATTGCATGGTCCCTTTTATCACGTAACTACAAGTAGTGATATGAATATGTATTCGACTAGCTGCACATATATACAAATGTATACACCACTTGATATCTGAAGATTCGCCAGTATTTAATGTATTTCCTCTCTGCTCCTGTGAGGTTAGAATAAGTGGGGAAGACAGACATTAAATCCCCCAAGGTGACACTGAAAGACTACAGCAGGAGGAGGAGATTTCACCTGGCCACTGCCAGGTCCTGGCTACTCATCTAGGTCCAGTTAAGCAATTTACTGAAACATCAGTGAAGGAAAAGGAAGCTCTTAAAAGAGACCACTGTGCAACCAAAGCAAAGAAAGTGTACTTGCAATATGAAGGTGCTTTCAGAACTAGCTATCACCATTTTATTTACCTTGAGCAACTACTTCGATGTGCGTTTCCCATCCTGCCTCACACCGCTTTGTCCCATGGAACTTCTGTTTGCAGACCTGTCCAAATGCAGACAGAGTAACTTCCACCTGCTCTGTCTCTTCCCTGATCTCACATCTCTCCCATATAACACCATTTCAGACTGCTTGTCCAGCTCTCGTCCACCTCTTGCAACTGGAATCTCCCTTTTTTCTGCTTTCCTGCCCAATCTGGTGTCTCTTTCTTTGCCCGACCCATGTAATAATGGACCTTGGCTGCGTTCTGGGAAATTCAGGTTAATCATTAGGAAATATTTTGTAGTAGTGAATATAGCTAAGTTCCAGAATGAACTGCCTCTGGAGGTTGTGGAAAAGTTCAGGTAAAGATGATCCAACTTGACACACAACAATGATGGGTAACCTCTCATAGCCCCTGCAGTCCTAAGATTAGTTTTCCCTTTCCAGGTCTTCTCAAAACCACAGGGATTAATTTGGCTTGGCTGCTAAACTGATTACATTCACTGCCATAGGATGCTTTGGATGCAGAAGGATAAATGGGATTAAAAATAGAAAAAAATCTTTTGTTTCTTGGGGGAGTCTCACGCTCGTTTTCTCCTCTTCTTACACTGCTAGCATGTGAACACTGGCAGAAAGAGACTACCAGGGTAGAGACAGTGCCACTGTGAGATTCTGTGTAGTTGTTCTTACATCTAAGTGATTTGGGGCCACATGTTCTGATTGAAGACCATGGTCTTCACTTCAGAACAAGAGAAAATAAAGGCAGGAAAGGAAAAAAAAAACCACAACGGTCATTGAGTCTATCCTTACATTAACTCAGGGGAGGTTGAGATAGAAGGAAAGTGGGTGAGACGGTGGGCAGATGCCATAACAAGAGCAGTCATCAAATTGCATTATAGATTTGTGCTGAAGGGACACACTCTGGAAGTTACCTGCTCAGCAGCATTGATAGTTTTTTGCTTGAGAAATGGATGAAGAAAGAGAAGTTCACAGTCTAGACCTCCCTTCACTCTGCCTGGGTTGATGACAGTGAGCCAGGACATGCTAATGTAGGCTCCTAGACAAAACCGATCATAATCTATCCGAGCAGGGTTCTCAGTCTTGAGAGGCAAAACTCATCCATACGCAACACGGCAGAGCAGCCTTCCTTAGGCAACCCAAAATGTTTACATTCTCTGTCTCTGGCAGCTGATTCCTGTTATAGCAGTTTGCCTATCACACACAAGTGCGAAGTGGCAGGCAAGAAGGCTCAGACTGCTAATGGACTGATGCTCGCTCCCTTCGTGACAGGATTTTTAGGAAGTATGGGAAGTATATATGGATACCAAGGGAGCTTTTGCAGGTGAGACAATGACAGCAAGCTACTTCCGCTCAGCTTCAGGCTCCAGGCAAAGGAGGCAGTGTGAAAAAGAAGAGTGGGAAAGAGAGCAGGGAATCCACAGCTGAAATGATGGCCATTTTATCAAAATATAGCTATGATGGTTTGCTGGCTTTTTTAAGCCCATAACACACAAGAAGAAAAATAATATTGTCTCAGAGTGAAAAACAAAGAAAAAGAAAATCTTTGATAAGGGAAGTGCTATTCTTCACTGGGGGCAGAAAACACCTAACTGGAAGGTGTGAGTGGCAAGAGCTCTTCAGGGCTTCAAATTCAACAAATGTTTCAGTTGAAATTCCATCTGCCCATCTCTGCCTTATACTCCTTTCCCCTCTTCCAGCTCCAAACTGAATTTGCACAATGAAATGCAACAGGGTTATAAAATTAGTCTGCAATTATCTACTGAATGTACAAAGAACATTTCACAGGTTCACATTTCTCCCTACCAAAAAAAAGAAGAAAACTTAATGTTAGCACAAAAGGTCCTCATAGCAGAGATGGTGATTTCTTTCAAATCTGCTAATGGAAGAGAACATAAAACCCTGCACTTTGACCAAATTTGTGAGAAATCCACAATTTTTGTCTGTATGATTGTTGTTTCAAATCAGTGTTGTTCCCTCACAGCTGTTCCATCTCCTCTTCAGCATTCAGACCAGGCTGGGACCACATAGAGTCGTATGCAAGGTTTTGATAAAAAAAGATGGCAAGGATGTAAACCGAAGCTGAGTCATTGCTGTCAAACAGTGTGTCAGAAATTGGAAGGACTTGGGTGAGTATAAACACATAGCGTTCAGACATGCTGAAGACTGCAGATATTCACTGTTAATAAATGAGCTACTGGCGATTCTCTGTGTGAAGACTCTGCAGTATTAGCACAGCACCAAGCATATATGTAGCCTCTTTTTTTGTGACATCACAAACCCACTTTAATATCTAGGGCTAACTGCTGCTTTTTCTGGTAGTCTCACAAGGGAGCAGAAGATTGACAGATTGCTGTATTAATGTCAACTCTGCTGCTTACATCCTGCACCACTGACTTAGCAGAGGTCCTTCATCTCTACCTCTGCACTTTTCTCACCTCTCAAAATCGCCATCTTGTCACCTGTCCACACTGTATTAACAGCAAGAACTATAGTGCCAGAAAATTATCCGTTCTTAACTAGATAAGTATATGTGAGGAAGCTGTTTGGCATAAAGGCCATGTTTACATCCTAGACCTGTCAAGTACTCCCATAATTTAACCCCAGTTCATAACCGGGGCTTTTTGGTGCTGCAGTGCAAATAAACACATAACATAAAATGATAGACATGCTACTGCAGAGGACAGGCAGCTTGTGTGAAAAGGATATAGGCATCCTTGCAAGTAATTTCAAGAACAAATTACTACCAATAGTAGTCTACAAGACAGCTTTACTGAATGAAATATTTTCATGGCAAGTATTTGGTGCAGCTCAAAGGAAGAAATTTAATGTAGTTTTAGTACTCGAAGACAAGAGGTTTATGGAGATTTCAGAACTGTAGTAGTTCTATCCCTAGATAAAGAAATGTTTCATGAAAAATCAGAAGAAAAACAAAAGCTTTTCAGTGACTATTGGTGTTTGAAACCTGCAAGTTCCTCTTCTTTAATTGCTTTAATTACCATTTAGAGCAAAGTAACTAAGCCAGTAATTAAACTGTCAATTAAACTAATGATACATACAGTATACAAAGGAAATTTATTCCAAATATAATACTTTAAAACAGTGATACCCTTCAACAATCACAAAGAAACATTTAAACGAAAAAGCAATAGCAATTCAACTTCCATAATTATTTCATTCCCACCTTGTAACTCCTAACATCCAAGTGTTCTATATCATATATATTGGGACAGGACGCTGTCAAAAATGCTGCCATCCCTGAGAGTGCAATGACAGTACAGTTACACTTGTGTGTCTCATGTTAATGAAATGCCTTCACTTGATCTTGGTGGCAATGAAGCTTTTACTCAAGGATGAACCTGAGACTGTGGCTATATCCTATTGATACAAGTGACCTCACGTATGTAATTCAAGCATGTTTCTGTTTAGTGGCACAATCTTGTTAGCTCTGCTAATTAAACTCTGATAACAGTGAGAAATGGATTGCAATAATAGAAGCAGGTGAGAACAGCTTTCCTCCCAAATGTTACACAGATGAAGGACATAATTTTTTATCTGCTTTCACTTTTCAATGGCAGTGTTTAATGTCATGTATTTCACTACATGCCTTTCACATTCCTAATATCTTGGACTTAGTTCAGTTTTGAATATCATGTAAATTATGTAAATCTTGAGGCTTAAATATAAGTTTGGTATCCTCTGAAGACACTGTCTACTTATGAAATTTTTCTTGCCAATCTCAAATGTTCTGAATAAACTGCTCCAAACCTCGTCGTAATATTTTCTCTGGAATCAGTTTTTCAGATTGCCCTTTTCAGGCTACCAAATGCTAATGTCCAGCCACACTGTGCCCTCTAACAGGCAACAGGCATATAACAATTGCCTGTCAAAAAGACAAATAGAATTGGTTGGATGCCGGGTTATAAGGAATTAATTATAGATGTGATAGCATCCATAAAGGAATAGGACTTTCTGTCATTTCTCTTAATATACTAGCTGAAATACAACTGGAGTAATTAATTGGTATCCACTAGTAGTAGGTATATTGGATAGAAATGTCACGCAATTTTCCTTTCATTAAGAATTCCTCAAAATGTTTTCTGGGCACTTTCTGAAACTATGCTCTCCTAACTCCACTAGAGTGCATTTGGAGACTGACTAGCGAATCCACAAGAATGTGGATCACAGACATGACCAAACTACAGGACACTATTTCATTTCCAAACCATTACAGGAAGTATCGAATTTAATTTTGATTTGAAGAAATATATCAACTTTTAAATATGCATACAGGTATGAAGATGAGATTATACTGTCAGTTTGATAAAGCTTACTCTCTGCTGTATGTATTTTCTTTCTAATCATAAAGAAGCAGCAAACGTTTTTCTCCCCCATAACTGCTATAAGATGTCTATGAAAGAATTTCATTCCCTAAAGAAGCCAATTGTATATATATCACATGTATTATAGCTTTGGAAAGAACAGTACCACTGCTTGTTAATTTCTAAAAGTCATTAAATTGCACATTATTTTAATTAAACAAAGTAATCTAACAGGCAGTGCAGATGTGACTGGTATGCATTTGAAAACTTTACGGTTCTTCATTCTACATACTCACGCCAGAAATGATGAGAATCTGGTGAATAGCACAATCCAGATGATATAGATCAATAAAGGAGCTTTTTATGAGCAGCCACTGAAGCAAACGGGCACAATGAAGGCATAAGACTATAAAATATTTTCTTCTTTGAGTGTAGAGTTGAGTTTAAAAAAGTGAAACAGGCAAGAGCCATTTTTACTAAGAAATTGTGAAGATCAGAAGTGCAAATAAAGATTTTGGTTTTAACCAAAGCACAGAAGCAACATCAGAGTGTTTGCGGAGTGTTTTACCAACCAAGCTGTGTTAATATCTCCAGTGTTTTCTGAACATTGCCACACACATTCAAGACTATATAAATGGCTAATTAACTCCTAAAAATGTGGAATTCTTTGAAATAAAATGTGGCAAATATTTGAGACTATTTGTTAGTGTAGTGGGTCTGGCTGAGCTGGTTTTCCACATAGGAGCAGTGTTTTGTGCTGGGAGCTAGAAGGGTGTTGATAACACACCCGTGTTGTGACTACTGCTGAGCAGTGCTCACACAGCACCAAGGCTCTTCCCAACATTCCCCCCGCAGTGGGATGGGGTGGGCAAGATCTTGGGAGGGGACACAACCAGGACAGCTGACCCGAACTGACCAAAGGGATATTCCATACCATATGACGTCAGCTCAGCTATATAGCTAGGGAGAAGGAGGAGGAGGGGGTTGGGTCATTCCGTTGTCCTCCAGAGTAACCACCACACGTCTTGGAGCCCTGCTTCCCAGGGAGTGGCCAAACATCGCCTACTGATGGGAAGTAGAGAATAAAACTTTGTTTTCCTTTGCTTCCATGAGTGGATTTGCTTGGCTTTTGCTTCTATTATTATTAAACTGCTTTTTGTTTCTCATCTTATTTTCCTCCCCTTTCTTTTTGCTCTGCTGAGGAGGGAGAGGGAAAAAAAAACCAACCCAAACAAACATATAGCAAGAAGAACTTCTGTAGTACTATACATTTGCCCATCCCATGTTTATCAGTGTGGTAAGTGCCTTAAAAAACAACTGTACAAACTCCATATTGACAGGCTACAAAGTAACTGCTTTGCTTCTGTTCTCCTCTGTGTATATATAGCTCTCCTCTTCCAGACATGTCTCTGTGTTCCCCTCATTATCTGCTGCTTCCCTCTGGCAGAGGAGTGTTGAGGAACATCTTTTGCAGCACTTCCACTCTCTCCCTAATGAGCCAGAATTACTAGCTTCCAAGAGCAATGCAGCTCTGCCACTACTGCTGGTAGAGGGAGTTAGTCAGTGAAGTGCTGGGGCTGAGTTGTGGGCCCTGGTTGGAGTTGACCCATGAATGAGCAAGTGAGCTACGTTACCCTGTGCTACCCACTGCCTATGGGGTGCACAGTCACACATGATCACAGTCATACACCACTACCTCTCTACAGAAGGCAGAAAAGTTTTGCAAAGTTTCGTCTTACATACACTCAGTATATCTGATGGATAAAGACTAGAGAAAGCTGTTGAGAAAGGTAGCCTGTAAGTATCTTTTGAGTTGGAATCTCACTCTTTACACTGGATCATTCACCTTCATTCAATGCTTCCTTGGGAATTAGAAATGAAGGGAAAAGATGACTGCAATATTTTGAGATCTGTTTTCACTTGTATGTCAAAGCTCCACAGCAGTCTCTTAAATCAGCTTTTCTAGACTTGCTCTTCAGTTCCCGGTTTTGAGTACTCTAGAGATGGAAGTCAACAAGAAACTGAACTGCCTACTCAATGCATCCTGTTACAACAGCCCCTTTCAAACTTTCTACGTGTAGAGTATTAAACCTGTAAGATACTGACTTGGGCTATTTTGTACTCTGAATTGTGCTAGCACTATTTATTGGATTCTCTTTCTACTACTTTGAAAACCGTATGTATATTTTGTGCAGAGCTACGAAGAAACAAACCAAAACCTCAGAAGGGACCACTATGGGTAAAATATTTCCTTTAGAATAAAGAATTCATTGTGAATATGCTTAAAATATAAACAGTAAAGGCAAGAGAAAAAAATACCTGTGAAAAGCCGATCACCTCTCCATTTTCGTCGAGCACGTTAAAATTAATGATTGGACCCTGGACATCAGGATTGCTGAAATCTGTATCACTGTAAATACGTGCTACTGGAGCCCCGTTGGCATATTTTAAGGTAGACAGCACAGTATAGGTGTAGTGAGCTAATGCAAAGGTATGCTGTTTTATTTTCTCCATTCCACCTGCAAAAGAAAAGTGCATGTACATGTCAGATGCCTTATCTTTACAGAAAAGCAAAAAAGGATGATTTTTCAGAATGGTGTAGCTGGGAGGTAACTAGGACAAAATTAGTAGTTTGGGGTTCCTTTAAATGAACATATAATTTGGAAAAGTTTCTTGCCTCATACAGAAGCTTCAGAAGTACAATTATCTACAATTTATCTACCATAGACATCTAAAGTTACACTGAAATGGATTCACACACATTACAACACTGATAGTTCAGCCCATACAAATCGCTGAGATGTTCTAGCACAATTAATTTGAAAAGCAAGTTTTGCTTCAGATCTGGCTCTGGAGATCATGGAATGAGGCATCAATTCTAGCACAGCACAGAAAGCAAATTGTTATGTCTAAGATAAAAATAATAAAATTCTAAATGAAATTACAAAATACAAGTGTTAGTCTTCAAGGAATTTACTCGAATACCAAAGAAATATTCTTCCAAGCCTGCTCTTCTTTTTGCAGAAGAAAAAGAGGATGTTGTGAATGTCTCATTTACTATAGCCATACAAGTTTTCACAGAACTTGGCCTGAAAAAAGCATAAAGAGGAAATATGTTGTCTTTCTTTGCCTTTTGTTTTTTTCCTACACCGAGGACCTTGGAAAAGAGAACTGCAGAGATTTCCTGACTGATGGAGACCTCTTCTACATCTCTGCTTTCTGAGAGGAGGTTGTATTTCTGTTAGATGTCCCTATCGATATGGCTTCTCATTCTTGTGCTCAGGGGTTATGCCATAGGGTCATATGCCAGGGTCACCTTTGGCTCTGGGGATATTGTGATTCTCCACAGGAAGCTAAAACGTAAGTGTCAGATACAAAACCAGTCAAAGGAGAACACATGTAATCTGAAATGAGTAAGTAGGTTGTGATACTCACTGAACTGAACTGCTGACAGGAGAAAAGTAACTGGGTATGACAATAAGTACGATATGAGAAAAGGAGTAACACTAACCCTAATCAAACAGTTATTTATCATGTGGAAGAAGAAAAGTACAAGTAATCTTCAAAGTAGAAACTGAAAAACTATGAATTTTCATCTTTATTAGATGAAATTAGACAATTAGAAGATAACAATATGACCTCAAAGTATTTAAGAACACAGGGAGATACCTGCAGACTAGCAACATGTTTAAATCAAATCAAAACTCCACTGGAGACAGCTGGAATTTTGGGTGAAAATCCACAGTTGTTTCCATTATGCATATTGTGCATTGCACTATGGTGGGCCTACACTATGTGGAAAAGAAAAGGTAAGAATAATTTCCTCCAAAGTCTTGGAGTAAAATAGTATTTTTCTGCCTGAGTTTTAGACCTAGAGTATTTTCTGTAATGTTGCATAGCTTATTTTAGCATTACAGTAACTTCTGTAATTTCACCTTTCTTCAGGTTTCTACATTATGTGCTATCTCCTTTAGCTAAGATAGGAGGACAGACAGTAAAAGCATAGAAACAGATTAAATATAAGCTTTATAGATAAGGATATAAGACATACATTTTTTGGTGCTAAGGAATAATGAAGAGGAACAGAATATTTAAGGAGATACTAATACACAAAGCACTTTCAAGGAATGTTGCCAGTACCTAATCAGTACAATTTCTAGATATTAGCTGCAGTCAAGTTGGCAAGGACATTTTGGTCTGAAAGACAATTTGTATTTTCAGAGTCTTTGAGGAGAAAAGACCGCCTAGTCAGAGATGTCCTAGTCATTGTTTGGTAGAAGTTAAGAGCCTTGAAACAGTAAAAAAAAAAAAAGTTATTTCTCAGCACTTGCCAGAAAGTAGCTGTCTTAAGAGAAGTGACTGCCTTGTCAGCTTCTGAGACGTCTTGTAATCCCCTGATTCAGAGCTTTTCCAAATTGGCAGGAATCTTTTAATGGAAGATTAAACTACTGTCCTTGTGTCTTGTTGAAGAAATCTCTTATTCAGAAATTTCAGTCTCTCATTTACAGCAATCATCCTGCTATCATTCCTATATTGTCTTCAGCCGTTCTCTTTTAAAGTTGCTTAATCACATTTTGTTGTTCATTAGTGTGAAGCTGATGAGCCTCTTAATTATTTATTCTGACAAATCCAAATGCAATAGTCTGCAGTTGCTTTGCTGCCCCGTGACTGGAGAGCAGAAGCAGTGTTGCCTGTATTTTTAAGTAGCAGAATAGGTTGTGATTAGGTTTGATGTCATAGAAAACTCTGTGAAACAAATGCCAGCAAGTTTGTTCTGACAAAAAAAGGGGTATATTCAGAAAATAGTTATGGTTTATCTTTATTTTGCTAAACAAAATGACCTGTACTGTAACCTGCATAAATCCAGTGCTTACCTCATCTCCCTCTCCCCACTAAGGAAAATAATATGAGGAGAAAATAAAAACCAGAATAAATCTTTGGTATCTAACATGATCTAAAGACTTGCATTAGTCTTGCATCTAGTCTCATATTTGGGATGAGAAGAATAAAACTCACGGCTTGACTGAGCCTGTCTAAGGTAAATGAGAATGTAATCTCCTATATTATGGTTGAATTGGTATTTATTGCCTTACTACATTCCTGCAGTTTATCTTCTCTCTATATAGAACTCTGGTTTTATGCCCAGGTCTTTAACTCTAAATACTTGGAGACTCTTCCCTTACTGCCTGTTTGGGGATAAAAGAAGTAGTACATCTTAAAGCCTTTTTGAAGACTTGCAGCTTGGAAAACTCATCAGTACTTCATCTTGAGAAGGTGCTGGGAAGGACTGAAGTGCCCTGACTCCCTCTCACTTTATGCATTTTATTGCTTTGTACTGCATTGTTTCATTAAGGTGAATTGCATCTTGTTGCTTCTAAAAATGTTTTTTAAGCGAAGAACAATTTATATGTTCTGTAAATTGGACCAAAATGAATCTGATGTAGTCTAAATTACACCAGTTGAAGCCTATCTAATACCATTCACTGTATTTATGTGTGTAGAAACACATTCAGCACAAAGGATGTTCTCATTACTGACTTCTTCTATAGTAGAAATGTAAGGACTTCCCTGTCAAAAGGGAAACTCCTGCATTTCTGTGGATTAATATGCCTGTTATTACTTTGTCTCCACACGTATGTCGTGACTTTACATTAAGCCAGACATGATAATTTAATTAACTCTCTTCCCAATGGCACCCAACATTCAGAGTGCTGGAGCACTGGATAACCCGCAGATAAATTTACAATGTCAGCTCTTCAACAGGAATTACACGTATGCATATGCCTATTCACAGAGCCTGTGGGATAGTTCAGTCACCTGGAAGAGAAGGGTAAGTTCTCTGCAAGAGGGTTCAAACTATGTGCATTCAAACTATGCACAGTTGTCTCCACGATACTGTAAATCCACTGTTTGGCTTGCCTGGTGATAACTTCTTCTATTTGCATTATCTCTGGATTACTATTTGCTTGTTATATGCAAAATACAGTAAGATTTTATTTTCCCAGCAGAATTTTATCTAATCAGAGAAATATGAGATACATAGATGTTCAATAAGTATTCAGTATTCAGAATGCTTTTGAGTCAGTATAGACCTGGTTTTGCACTACGTAAATGGCAAACATGTAATGGCATGCAATCTCCTCTCTGAAACAATCAGGATTTCAGTAGCTCAGATGTTCAAATATTAGGTTTTCCTGAAAGAAGTGGAGACAGGCAGGCATATGTCAACATCTATAAGAGATTCTGAATAAAGAGATTAAGATAAAGCAGGGACTGAAATTGAGCCTCTAGAATGAAAGCTCTGGTGCTTAAGGTTTTCAGGCTATACTCAGAAACCTCTGTGATCTGCATTCAGACGCATTTCTTATCTCTCTTATTACGAGAAATTAAATGCTGGAGATAAGGAAGAAGAGAGCCATAAATCAAATACACATT
The DNA here is from genome assembly GCA_013400335.1 of Eurystomus gularis. Classification (NCBI taxonomy): domain Eukaryota; kingdom Metazoa; phylum Chordata; class Aves; order Coraciiformes; family Coraciidae; genus Eurystomus; species Eurystomus gularis. Next base: position 65,668 of record VZZY01010436.1, on the reverse strand, counting down.
TATTTTTCTAACACTGTGGAAAAACACAAAAATTGAGGTTTGCATGAACAAATTCTCTGTTACTCCAGCAATCCAAACTCGCATACATTTCTGGGTAAGAAAAAGTGCAATGTGATTTATTATTCTTCAGCATTACCTAACAGAAAGAGACGAGGCACAGAAACGATGATCTGAAATCTCAGCAAACCAATCAGCAGGGAGTGAATCCACAAGGCAGCCACCTTCTACTAAATCTCAAACAAGACACATCACCATGTGGCACCTGTGAGTCAATGTGCTAATGAAGCCATGGTGCCTGTCAAACATTTGGAGTCCTTCCTCCACTTCCTCCAAGAAGCGTGTATTAAGATTCATTTCTGAGCTTTTTTTGGTGTTTCTTTTATGAGTAGAACTGAATGTCTCTGAATGAAGTCTGTCACCTACTTAGTGTTATTCTCCAAAGAACATCTCCTGAGGATGAACTTGGTAAACCTATCTTCATATATCTCCTTTGCAAATTTGAGTGCTTTGGCTTAAAATCACATTAACCAATGCATTGTAACTACTGCTATTTTTTAGCAATCCTGCTTCAAACAAAACACTGCAAACACAAAAAAGAAATATTCCTATGATGATCCAACCCCCTGCCCCCAAAGTGCAACCCTAAAATGTTATAAATATGACACTAAAGGTGCAAATAACGTAAAGAAAATACAATCAACTTGGTAAGAAACTTTGATCACTCATCCTCTGGTACAGCTCCTACATTCATCAATAAAAATATTAAATACATGTTCCTGTTGGTTTTTTTTCCCCTAAATTATGAGAACAGCTGTTCTAAGTCAGACCAAATCTACCTACTGCCTCTCTCCCACAGTGAGGAGTAGCAGATGCCCAGAGAAAAAAAATGATGTGACTTCTAAGCAGCTACAATTGAGAGTTTAAAGATCAAATAAACAGAATGTAAATAAAAAATACATGAAAATGAGCTTACAGGTTGGCTAACAGCAACTAAACATTACTTTTAAAAACTGAACTAAGACCTTCTCATGGAACTTAAGCATTACAATGAATACATTAACACTTCCTTGGAGTCAACAGAAAGGAGGTCTTCTAATGTAACAGCATTCCAAAACTGGTCATTCCCGTTAGCAAATCTAGTTCATTAAAACTCAATATAAAACACTCTAACTGACTTATCAGCAAATTCGTAAAACCATCCATCATCCACACTCACTCACAATGCATAAAGCATGGACAGATTGCAAACCCCTTATTCACACTGACTCACATGAACAGTCCAATCAACTTGATCTATAAAACACATGTAATAAAAATTGATTTGGGCAATACAAAGTGGGGTGGACCATGACCTTTTCTGCAACAGAGGTGACTGCATTTGTGAGCAAGAAGGGAGAAAATCTGTGTCCCCAGATGTAATTTGTACTTCCAAAAAAATAATAGCTTTCCACGCATAGATTAGAGCTGGCTTATTTCCAAAGTTACGATGCAACAAAAAGCATTACATAAAAAGGAAATCTCAGTTATGAAACCATGCGATTTTTTGTTGTTGAAAAGTACAGTTTTGTTTTAAAGTACCTAATTAAGTTGAGACCATCCATCCCACAAGATCAGTGTTCAGGTTGAAACTTTAGATGGACTCTTGCAACTTAGTTACGTGCTTTCTGTGTGTAAACCCAAGAGCCACTCTCAACACTCCTAAATCCATGCAGGATTCAGTGGGTAATAGGGGGACCTTTTACTCTCTCAACACTAATTCTTTGCATAATAGCTTAAATCCTTTTATTCGTTCTCCCACACCATCTCAATAGTTTAAGACTGTGGGAAGCAACTGCTTAATCCTCTATTCAGAATGTTATACCAAAACCAAACATGAAACACATATTCGGTGTTTATCTTAATGAACAGAAGGCTCTTTGATGCCCCATCACCCACTTCTTTAGAGCAGCTAATTCAAGCTCTGTTTTCACACAGTGAGGGAAGTTAGAAGTCTTTGTTCTGAATAAAATGAGCAGCTCATTCTGAAAGAAGCAGCTCCTAATTTTCAAACATCATCATGAGGAATACTTTGCCTTTTTTTTTTTTTTTTTTTAATTTCTTGGGAGTAGAATAAGAGAGGGGGAGTTGTATGTGCCAGCTGGCTGACTCACTTTTAGTGTGACTAATTACAGGTACAATTGAATTTTGATTAACTGCCTGTTAGACTGAAAACTATCTAGTAGCTCAAATAAGCTCCAGGAAAGATACATTTACTGTTATGAGATTTCTCTTTTGAGCTGGGGGAGGAGGTGTGTGTGTCTGTCTGTCCATCCTATTTTTTCTCCTATGAGCCTAAGTCATACTCTTAGCAGAGGAAGAAAATTCAGGATGACCATAAAACCAGCAACATAAAAGATGAAAGGGGAGGCTTTCTTAAAAAGGCAGAATGTTGTGCACACCTCATGGAAGCAGCATTCAAACAGCATCTCCAGAGTGCTGGATGACATGAGCCCACAGAGGTTTCTGCAAGAACAGAATCATCCCTGAAAGAATGCATTTATGTGATACTCTTATTTTACCTCCAAAAGCTTTATCTCCCAAGGTTTTTCTCAGTCCAGCAGAACAACTGCTTATGATTCTGTCATCTTCATGACTAAATGCAAAAGAAGCTTGTACTATAAAAGCACATGAATTCTCCTGGTAGCTGTTAGAAACCTGAATGTAACATACAGGCCTGTTTTCTGCTTTATTATAGAAGTGGCTCTGTCCTTTGTTTACTGGAGCCTGCTATGCACAATTCCTTGAAGTCAGCATGTGAAAGCTTTACTACTGCTTGTTTCCTGGTATTTTCAACTCTCAACAGTCAGACTGCTAATATGAGGCAGAGTACAAAACTCTTTGTGTCAAAGCTACGGTCATGGGGATTTAGAAAATGTAAGAAGGGGCTGTAAGCCTTATGTTTTCAAGTCAGTAAGACTTAACTCAGCACTGACTTTGCATGAATGTTTATTTATTTACTTACTTGAGTCAGCAAAAACTTCACATAGCAGGAAGAAAATCTTCTCATAATCTGCTCAGACAGCGACTATGATCAGGTCTGCAGTTAAGAACAATTCTTTCTTCAGATAACTTTTCTGTAAGACCCAGTCACCAGTACTACTTGATGGTCTCATGACTTTCTAATGGTTGTGCAGTTTTGTGGGTTGTTCGGTTTTGTTTTCCCCTGAGGGGAGTTGCAGACCAATGGTGATCAACAGTGTGCACCAAAAATAAGCTGAATATAAAGAAAAATCCAAATATGTTTTTCTTAGGAGAAAATCTCTCTCTCGGCATCCAGAGAGACTACAGTATTCTGAAAACCCAGCCAGCTTCTTTCTTTTTCTCCCTAAGATGACAGATCCCAGACTAAAGCCTTGCTAGGATACAAATCCATTCTGTTTCAAAGCTCAACACGCTTGCATTAGGTGAAGAAGAATGCATAATTGGGTGCCTAAACCTCGCACTTCAGTACCCACTGGTTTGACTCTACCTTCTTAGAGGTTTTTTTAGCAATCCTTTTTACATAACATTTCTGGAATCAAAACACTTTGGTGCCCAAGGCAGCATACTGATTTGCACTCCAGGCTTTCTCTGCCTGATAATACTAGTTGGACACCTTCCCTCTTTTTCTCTCACAATCTCTGAACCAGGGCTGTAGCTGCCAGTGTATGAAGTAGTGGGGGTGCTCTATATCTTGCTCTTGTACAGCCATTGTATATCCCACTCCATCTAAGGCTCCACAGAAACTGCGCATCATAGCATTACAGGAAGTACCACAAGTTCATTGGATTAAATCAAGAAATACGATATAGAAAAAGAAAAGTTTCCAGACAACAAATGCTAAGGCATGATGTTGACTAGTGATGGAACAAAGAAAAGATACACTCAAGTTTTCCATTCTGTATCTGTAACATTCAGGAATATTGAAAGTTGGTAAAATAAGCTCTAGCCATTATTATTAACAGAACAATATTTTCCTTAGTGAAACTTTAGATTTATTGATATTAATAATTTTCTGATAGCCTGAAATGATGCTTTGCCATTTGTTTTGCATTCTCAGACTAGGTCTCTGCTGGGTAATGTTATTATAATAATAGCTACCATGGAGGAAACAGTGTCATTCATGAAACAGAGGTAATAAAGCAGCTACAATGAATTCTAAAAACAGCTTTGAAATTTTCCTTAATTTGATGCCTTAATCATAAGTAAGCATGCAGTTAGTATTGAAAAGCGCTCTGGATTCTTGGACCTCATCCTAAACTGAATTATACCAGGACTTGTCCCAAGCTTTTTAAACAGGCAAATGTTGTTTTAATAAATATCTACATCAACACCACAAGAGAGACCTTTAGATAAGCATTTTTGGAATGCCTGAATTCTTCAATTTTTTACTGCCATTTTTACTGACCCTCCCCAAAGGTCACAGTGTTAACTCTGCTGTACATCACTCACTGTTCTTGAGAGGACCAAAGGGTGACACTGCCAAAATTTCTTTCCTGTAGCTGTTTCTCCTGCCTGGATGTGGCAGGCTCAGATCTCTTCAAGTTCATGGATGAGGTTTGTGAGATGGTGAGATGTGTGAACACAGACAGTGAAAGGAAAAACTGAGAGCAAAAAGTGGCTACTTTGCCACAATACTGCACACTCTCAACACACAGGTTTGAGCAATGATGTTGCAGTCTCAGTATCACTTCTCAAGAGTTCATTCAATAAAAGTGAGATGCTAGTACTTCCTGAAGCACAGCCACTGCTGTGGCACACTCAGCAATAACATTTTGTAACACGCTACCAGTGTTTTTATAAGCAGAATGTCCTGCAGTGTTGGCTGGCATAGATTAACTTTCGGCAGGTTGTCATTACATTGCTCATTCCTACGAGTTTCTGAAATCCTCTACAGCTAAAATATTGTGTGCTGTCCAAGTCAGTGGGGTGATAAGTAATAAAATAGCATGGTGGATGAAGACTGAATATCTGTAATTTCATACGCACAGGATAGGTATTTTAATCAATTGTAAGTTCAGTGTGCAGATCTACTAAAAAGAAGACTGAAAGAGAAACCTAAGGTAGAAATTATTAATATTATGAATTAATTTATCCTAGTTTTTACTTCCCTCTAAAGACTGTAGATAGTGTGTTTCACAACTCTTGGTATTACATGAGCTTCAATAAGCTGTGGCACCATAAATCAGTCAGAATCTGTGCTTCAGAATCAGTTCAGAAGAGCTGAAGTATTTCAAGACATAAGTAATTCTTATGTGTACCACCTGCTGTCTCAAGCTGTAAATTAAGATCTATGGTAAACTAGAGAACTGCCTCTGAAGACAGACTTAGACAAGGTTAAAAGAAAACACCGATCCAAGCAAGGCATTGGTGAAAGACAAATGCTACCGACTCAGAGGGAGGCGCTGCCAGGCAGGAGCAGCGAGGCAGGATGCAGTGAGGAAGCTCTGCCCTTTTCCCATGGCAACCTGTCACACCTGAGCTCTGCAAAGTAAGGAAAAAGAGTACATGCTGCTGCTGCTGTGTCAAGTGAGCAACTTTGCAGGTAAGGTGTAAATACAATGACTACAAATGGCTTAAAACCCCCCATTTTCCCCATTATTTTCATTTCAGATACTTTTAACCATAGCGAGGCTTTAGAAAGGAAGGTCCATCTTAAGGCATCATTCATGAACTTCCCTTTTCACGTGAGGAAGAGAAGGCAAGAGGGCAGCAGTTCCCTTCCCACCAAGTAAGGATGAAGCTACAACACTCATGAGGGGTGTGGAGGTCCAGATTCACTTATTTCTTCCCATGAGGGGCTTCAGACTTTAGTTTTTCACCAGACATAACAATAAAACAATACATTCTACTTCCCCGGTTTCTTTGGAGCTCACAGTTTTTGCAATGCTTTATCTTACATCCTGACAGAATATTATTACAGTGGTAATATTGGCTACTGCTATTCAAACTGTTCTATAAGATCCATATTTTAAGATGTTAAAGAACATCCTTGGGGCTAAGGAAGGGAAAAATCTGAAATAATATATCTTTTTGTGTTTTCTGGTTGTTTAGTATCATCTGCTACACACTTCTTTTTTTCTTTGATGCAGCATATTTGCCAAAGACATCTAGAATGCAGAAACAGGCCCCTTTTATTATTTGATAAATGAAAATATTCAGAAGATATTGTGGGCCTTACTAAGGCACAAAGAAATTTAAAGGAATAAACACACAGATAATCCTTGTTACTTTCTTTTTCACCTGTGCTCCACCACTGAAAAGTGCTGTCCTGCTATGATAAATGAAAAGCTTCACCATGAAAATAACTCAATTTTTAAAGTATTATGAAATAAAAGTCTTTAGAAATGAATCACAGTATATAGGGCTACTATACCTAACAGACACTGAGTGTTATTACCATCAGCAAAGAAAGTTGACACAAACTTAACAGTGTGATCCTTGACTATACAGAGAAGCTGCACAACATGAGATATGCAAATTCCATAATATGAAGCAAAGAATCTGTTTTAGCCTTGAATTACAAAACCTTGTTGTTGAAATATGTTTATCTAATACTCTTTCCACCTTGAAAAATGCCTAACTCAAGGTATGATACAATTTGAAGAGCTTCAGTCACAAGACACCTTCTTAGATAACCTTGCCTTGGCTTAGTCTCTCTAACTCAGCAGATGGGAGCTCTGTTTTGCAGTTTTAACTATTCAAACCTTTTAATTATTTTGTATATTTTGTTTATTAGGTGACTTCCTGCAACAGATATGCTCTTCTGAATTGAACTTACCAGAATGGCTATTGCAGGCTGTCCAAGATTTCTAGAACCAGCCTTTCTGGGCTGACCAAGCCTCTTGTGGTCTTACATCTCTAGGAGATGATTCTACAGGAACTACACCACCCTGCTGCAGTCCTTCACAAGAGATACAAGACACTTAATTCAAAACAGCAGCTAACTTCAGAACTGCAGTGATTAATCAAACTGTTCAAACATTTGACTGCAAACCCAAGAGGAAAACTTTGATGATTCAGAAGTGTGGATTTAAATGCATGGTAACGCATTTAGAGGCTGCATGTATCAAAATTCATGTGGGTGCATTTCATGCAGAACTAGTATATTCATTTACCTCCTTGAAACTCTTCAGCCTTCTTGCATATGGCAGGATATGGAGGAAAGCAATATATAAATGATCAGTTCTGTTTCATTTTATGAGAACAATAACAATCTTTTACTGGTACTCAGTGACATTTTTCCAACAACCTCCTCAATGATTTTTAAGAGTTCAAGAAAAGAACATCTTCAATGTTTATTATAATGGTTCCAACTTACTGAGATGTTTTCAACAGGGAAATTTTACTAAATCAGTGAGACCAAAAGGCAACTGCGAGCACATCAACCTTGGTGTGTCATTTAGGGTGTCCTAAAATGACACCATGATCAGATGAAGCATTTATCTGATAATGTTAGCCTGGATGGTGATATGGCTTCTCTACCATTTTCCCTTTCATTATAATTCCAGTTACGACTCTCACCAGAGAACTTTCTCAAATGACATCAATACAACTATGAAGAGAGATCAGAAAGATGCAAGATAAGGTTGCCTTCTGTTGCCATGGCAAGTAGTCACCTTGAACTCCCCAGGAGAAATAGAAACGGCTACATAGGAAGCCCTTTATTAGCAAGCTGCTGAAACTTCATTAGCAAGCTGCTGGACCTGGTCTGAGAGGTCTATCACTCTGGTCAGCAATTTTGCTTTTTTCTTGTCTTCTCACCTACTTTTAAGACAATTCTCATCTATCTTTTTTTTTGTTCTATCCTTTTCTTTTTAAAAAAATTCTTTCTAGCTACTCTAATATCACAACCTCCACATAGTGTGAGAAGTGATAGAAAACCTATTTTTGTCTCTTAAGAGAGAATCTCTGGTGTTCTAGAGAGATTTACTCTCCCATGTGCCAACTCAAGACAGACGTTTCAGAGCACTAAAACTCCCTCGCAAAGCTGGGGAACAAATAGATAAGTAAATAAATGTTGTCTCAAGCACTTCTTTCCTTCTGTGTCTCTGAACATGCGAGAAATAAAGTTATTCATATCCTCAGGTTATGACAAATCACACAATTTTTGTAGTATCAGTAGAAGTTGGAACACTTCACCTGTCTTAAACATTGAGCACTAAAGGAAAAAAAAAAGATATTACAAATTGAAGGGTCAGAAACATTATAATTTTATCCTTCTGCCCTGACTTGGCTCACCCATGAGGTAAAAAAAAATAAATTGATCAAAATCAAACAGCTTTCTTTTTGAGGCCTTGACAATGCAAGTACTGCCAAATGTACTCATTACAGTTCTTCCCTTTTTTCTTTCTTTATTGGAATGTGCTGCCAAGTTCAGTACGCAATCTACTATAAAAACTTAGACCCTTCTCTATCAAAGCAGATAACAACATGTGTTGGTAGCAAGACTGTGTGTTCATTTTCTCTGACTAAAAGTTGAACCTTGAAGGCTCACGTTGTTCAAGGCCAGAGACAGCAACCGCAGTCTTGATTTTCTTCTGCAACCTAGCAAACTGACTCAAATTTTACCACACTTTCTTGTAACATATGACGAGCTCTGTCATGAAGGATTAATTTGTTTCCCACAGCTTACCCAGCTTTTTCTCTTCCCTCATTTCCACAACTCTTACTCACCGAACTTGGGTATGTGTGATGTGTTTGTAGTTTTATCTGAAGATACTCTGTCAGACAGAAGTTCAACACACCACTATACTTGTCTGCTATTTTTGCTTTTTGACTACGCTGGCATTAGATTCCTCCACAGATTTTGTTTCTTCATCTAGATGCAGGCAAGAGATGAAGGCATGTGCCAGGGCCCTCAGGCAGTTTAATGTGAGTTGCTTGTAAGCCATGTTAGTCAGTAATGTATTCAGAGCCTAATAAAGCCGACAGGATCCTCCATGGCTTTACAGCTTTCCTGGAGCAACCAGCAAGAACATCCTTCCATGCCTTACGCACTGCTGAGATGCAGACCTACCTTTTCAAGACATAGTGGAATTCCTCCATGCTAACTGAATGTGTCCCATTGGACTTCAGTTCTTAATTTTTTGTATTTTGTTTTGCAGCAGAGACAGTACTTGACCCAAAGACCGAGGCCGGATCAGCCTGTATCAAACAGCTGCTTGTTGAATGGACATTTATTTAAAACTCTTCCTGTCAGAACAGAATGATTTAGTAGTACCACGAAATGGCACAATGCCCAGACAGATTTTGAGAATTTCTGCTTTCATGAACAGGAAGACATTTTCAAGATTAATTTATGAAATGGAGAACAAAATATATCTTTAAAACCTCTTAACATAGCCATAAAAATATATTGCTTTTAAACACCTATGATGTTATTCAATTAATGGATTGGTATTGCTATTCTCCATCTCTAAATTCCAATTTATAAAACTCTCAGACTCTTTTCCTACCCTTAGTTTACCCCCTTCTTGTTCTCATGCTCCCCCTTTCATTAACCTCCAGCTTTTATAGATTATTAAAGAAAATCGGGAATGTTCTCTGGCAGTTACACTGAATTGTATTTTAAATAATGTACTCTCTTTTCCCTTAGAGCTGAGAGTCAGCTATTCAGAACTTGGAACAATCTGAGGGCATGTCCATTTTTGTACAAGCAATGAAAAAAAAAAAGCTAAAATTGTAAAGTATGTCATCAGTTAGTTTCAGATGGAAATTTATCCATTATTGTTAAACAGAATTCTCACTTTTAGTTAATGGTAATTGGAAAATGGCATTCTGCTTAACAAGAAACTATGATAGTGATATTTTCTAAATATCATATCAGGAAGAAAGCCAAAATATTTAGATCTCCTAGCTAATAAAACCTCAAAGAAATGTTTTTTTCAAAGACATTCATATATTTCATTTTCATGCAGTCAAACTTTTTCTGAGTACTGAAATGCAGAACGTATTAAGTAACACATTTAAAACAGAATGAAATAAATACTAAGTGCTATATCTAGATGGCCTGATAGAATAATTTTAGACTTTTTCCTGTAAAATGTTATATCAAAATAAACAGATTTCAGTTAGACAGATGTCCCCTCAGACAACTCTCCAGTGAAATTTATAATCAGTTCTACTCTCTTCCTCCCTCTCAGTCCATTTGCTTATTCAAAGAAAAATGCAAATCAAAGGGGGGAAGGCTGATTTATTTTGTTACAATTATTTTATATTTAGAAACCATTACTTTTAGAAAAAAGAGGATTAGAATGTGAGACTCAGTTAAACATTAGACATCTGCAATGCCATTTCTACCCTTTTTTTGTTTAGTCTTCTATTTCAAGGACAAGTCCAGGTCATATAAAATTACTTCTTTTCCAGAAACGACTCAACTTTGGCTTGGTTTTATAATATATTTATCTTTGTCTTTTTTTGTTTTTGTGGTTTTGTTTGTTTGTTTTAAAAATATTTATTAAGGGATCTACTCTTGTCTTTATGTCTATGATAAACTCAACCAATTCTTGGAATGAAAAGTAGCCGCCCCAAAGAGGCAGAAAAGAATCTGATAGCCGATCTGTTACATGCACTCCCACACAGAAACACGCTATTTGTGATCAATAAAATACCATCTGTCAAAAACATGTAATGTAACTCCTAAGAAGGGTCTAATTAATAAAAATGGAAAAAAGTTTTCTTAGTGGGCTTTAGTGAAGAAAGATTCATTTAAAAATCACTTTCTGGTTTATGGATTAAGAAGCGAGCTGCCACAGTCTGGAGCGGTTTTATATTTTATCCTTAAGCTTTTCAGCAGTACAACTTTTTGTGTCAAGTTTCTCCTTCTGCTAGGCTTCCTTCCCTCCCTTCCTCTCATGTATTTTCGTGTTTTTCTCTATCGGTTCTGTTCTTGCACTGTTGTTCTCCAGACCTTTTGTGTACCAGGAGTGGTGAGGATACTTGCTTCTGTTGCTAATTTACACTATATGAACAATATCCACAGAATCACCCTTACCCTGAACCTCCCAAGCAGGCATTTTTTGCACAAATACAATCAAAACCAGAGCTGAAAATCTCACAAATCAAGTTCAAATCCACTCATGTAACTTCTAATATATTTCTTCCCGTAGTGGGGTCAGAAACTCTGAAGGGATCTCTCCTAAGTCCCTTGGTCAACACCTGAAACACATGTGTGTCAGTGAAATGTATGTTTGCTCTCGTTTTTTCCCTGTTAAATGTTCAAAAAATTTTCTTGAAGGATGGACCATGCAGTTTTATTTACCTCATGTATTCCAAACACAATTCTATTCTATAAAGTAAATAAATCAATGGCTTTCAAGCACATAGAGGATACAAACAATGAACATTGGGGTTTAAAAAAAATCACATTTTCAAGTTCTTTTCTGTAAGGAGGACAAGAAATGCATGCTTCTTAACATAATTAAGTATCATTTATACCAGTTATATGAGTCTAGGTGTTTGCTATTTAGCAAAGATACCCCACAGCATAAGACTATGAGAACAGTGGAAGACTTAGAAATGCTATGCATCGCTCTGCAGCTTACCGTAACTGGCTTGCCTCATACTTTCAAAAATGGCAGCTCCTCCAAATAAAAATCATGGTCTTTTAAAAAGCAAACCAAGGCCACTCATTTAAAGTAGTATCAATCTAGGGGAAAATTCATCGATCAGATTTATCCTTATCTCTATTTTCTGCTGCATTCATAAAAATTTATTAACACACATACAACTACTCTAAATCTACTGAAATGGCATACTATGAATTTTCTAAATTATTTATACAGACTTGATTGTAGTTTAGTAGTTTTCCCTTAACTATATTTCCTTTTTATTGCATGGGCTTTATTCTTTCTGCATTGCCAACGTTGTGCATTTTCATAACAGAAACTTTCAAGTGGCCAGGTGATTCATAGACTACTTGGAATGTTACTTTTTAGGTGCTTATCTTGGGAAGAATAAACAGGAATGGCAAGTAGTATTCCAAATCTGGAATAATTTCAGGATCTTCCAGTTAATCTTTTTGTTTACCAATATGTGATCACACTGCTGCTGGAAGTGGATGGAAAGTAACAGGGGACACTTCCTACAACAACAACAAAAATAATCAAAACAGAAAAGGGTTTATCAGAAAATGTAAGTTCCAGTGTAGTTGTGTGAGAGATGAAATAAATACTAACGCATTGCAGAACTCATAAATTTTAGTCCTCGGGGCTTGCTGTTACTTCTTGCCTTCTGCTTTCTGACTATCTATAGTTTATGTTTTCAAACTTTTCTCTGAAACAACGAGCTAGAAATGAAACTTTTTTTTTTTAAAAGGATGTTCTTAGCCACATGACTATAAACCAAAGCTTTAAGGAAAATGTTAATTATCTCAGACTTGTGAAAAAACATCTAAACTGCTGAGATGACTGAAGTTGCACTAATTTTCAAAGCATTCTTAAACTGCTGGTCCATTACTGCAAATGTATAAATATATACATTGTAATTTCATATCTTGTGCTCTGTTAAACCCATAAATTAAGCTGAAACAGAGTAGCACAAAAGTACTCCCAGTAAACATACAAACACAAACAGTGTTTCAAGATAACCTCTTTGGCACTGCCTGAGGAATCAAATGTGGCTTGTCAAACTCCTGGGGATCTGACAGAAGACAACGTTGAGAGGTGACGGGAAGGAGTGAGCAGACAGCCTCACAGGACGTGGCGTTACTGAACCCAGGTGCTCTACAAGCACACTGAGAAGCAGGCACTGCCCACAAACACACAACATGCTGATACGCTGTGCATCAAACACAAGGTTTTTTTATACCTGAAATGCAGTTGTTCTTAGGTTTCTAACAACACAACTGTGAATCTGTGTATTTATGCTGCAATATTAAAGGTAACAACTAAAAAACCCAACCCAAGAAAATAACTCACACATACACACAGTGGCTTCCGTCCTGCAACAGTTCACTGGCTGTACCCTCAGTGGTTCTAAGTTCTTCTTATACAGGAAGCCCCAAATGACAGCAAGAGCCGTGCACAGGCTCCTGAGATGGGACAGGTCAGCATCTATGACCTGGCACAGTTCACCCATACATCAGAGAATCAGAGAATCATTCAGGTTGGAAGAGATCTCTAGGATCACCAAGTCCAATCTTTGTCCAACAAATCCCTGACCCCTAGACCATGTCTTGAAGCGCCACATCTACTCATTTTTTGAACATCTCCAGGGATGGTGACTTGACCACTTCCCTGGGCAGCCTGTTCCAATGCCTCTTTCAGTGAAGAACTTCCTCCTAATATCCAATCTAAACCTCCCCTGGCACAACTTCAGGCCATTACCTCTTGTCCTGTCATTAGTTACCTGGGAGAAGAGACCAACACCAGCCTCACTACAACCTCTTTTTAGGTGGTTGTGGAGAGCAATGAGGTCTCCTCTCAGCATCCTCTTCTCCAAGCTAAACAATCCCAGTTCCCTCAGGCGCTCCTCATATTCTCCAGACCCCTCACCAGCTTTGTTGCCCTTCTCTGCACCTGCTCCAGCACCTCGATGTCCGTCTTATACTGTGGTGCCCAAAACTGGACACAGTGCTCAAGGTGTGGTCTCACAGGCGCTGAGTACAGGGGCACAATCACCTCCCTACTCCTGCTGGTCACATCATTTCTGATACAGGCCAGGATGCTGTTGGCCTTCTTGGCCACCTGGGCACACTGCTGGCTCATGTTCAGATGGCTGTCCACAAGCATTCCCAGGTCCTTTTCCACCAGGCAGCTTTCCAGCCACACTTCCCCAAGCCTATAGCATTGCTGAGAATTGTTGTGACCCAGCTACCTTGGCATCACCATCTCACTTCCCAGCAAGGAGGTTCCTAGCAGAGCATTCAATCTCACCTGGTGCTTGTTGCACCCTTGCCTTATTATCCCTGTTCCTGCCTGGACATTTCACAATTTGAAGGTTGCAATTCTGTTTGGGTCCCTGCATAACAGCGTAAGGTCTCTGAAAGCAGAATACTTAGATGTTGCAGTTTCCTAGACAAATTTTTAAACAGGACTAGAAGGAAGAGGGAGATTTCTGGCTCTCTTCTGTATTAAAGTCAGCGGGAAGATGTGTAACAATAAGCAAGTGTCCAAATTCATCTATTAAACCTCTGTAAATTCTTCCATGAATACTATGCAATACATAACACCAACAAAATTTTAAAAACATGGCACTGAAGTAATAAAAAGTTATATTTCGTTTAACATATAAAGCATTATGCTTTACAAGACAGTTTCCGATTTCCACCTCTGAACAATATCGCTTTCAAGTTGAGAATATTTGAGCCGAATCTCCTCCTAACCTCACTAAAACAATTGTAGTGAATCAAATCACAGTGAAATTTTATGTCTTCCTATCAGGACACATAGCTCCCACTGAATGCCGTAGGAATTGGACATGCTCAGAGACAGGCCATACTCAGCCTCTTCAGCTTGACTCTAATCACAGCTGCACTGTGTCTCTCAGACAAGCATGAAAATCTCAAAGAGAGCAAGGCTTCTTTTGCATGGACTCTAATTTCCATGACTCACGGGTAAATCAGCTTCCCTGTGCTTCTTCAAAGGGTGCAAGCTCTGTAGCTTCTCATTTCTTGTCTGCTCATTTGTGTGGCTGCACATCTGTTAAACTGTTTCTGAAATCAAAGGCATTCAATGCCTAAAACTAATATTCTTCATGATTAATAAATATAAAATTGCAGGCTTTCACTACAAAACCCCCTCTTTTTACAAGGTGCTCAAAATAAGGGTGGTAAAAGCCCTTCATAAAATAAGTTAGACACCAGCAGCCAAGTTTGTCAGCAGCCAAGTCACACAGCTCCTGTACTCCACTGCAAAAGCTCCTTGTACTCAACTTCAGTCCTCAGAGGCACCTCACCAGAAGAATGTGTTGAAAAAAGGGAACCAGAAAAAAGGCCCACTTCTTTTTGAAAGCCATTAAATCTGTATCAGGTGACACAAGACTCTGCACTTCTAAAAGTCGTTGGCAGCATGGTTTCCTGTTCAAGATGGCATTATCTCTGATACTGTGACAGCAACAAATACTAAAATTTGGTGCTTTTCCTGGATCATGGGATGGAAACTACCTTTTTTTTCTAGTAAAAAATGAGACACGAGGGTTGGAGATGTATCCAGTGCCCTCCAGACTGTATCTGAAGAAATGCTTTCTTGTGTTGACTAGCAAACAGAAAAGCAATACTGAAAAGATGAAGGCGCTTTTAAAAAAATTATACTAAAGCTGTGCCATTTGTCAGGGTTTTCAGGGAATCCTGAGAATGAGAGCTTAGGGGTTTTGAGTAGCTTGTTATATAGGCTCCCCCCCACTCCGATTCACGGGGCAGCCTAAATTTTGCAGCTAGCTTTCTTCAGACAGTTTTGTCAATCCTGGACTTTGTTCTTCTGCCTAGAAAGGTTTTATTCAAACACTATTGCGGGTGGTCCACACTTAAAAGGAACCTCCTAAAACTGTGCAAAAAAGACTAGCTCTGGTTTATATTTTTATGACAAATATTTTGCCAATTATTTTTTCTTTTTAATAAAACAGGCAATTTAGCCCAATTAACTGAGTGGTCTCAATACAAAAAACAGATTCAAATAAAAAAGTTTGCAGGTACCTAAGCTGAGCTAAAGTACAGTTTTAAATTTCAGAGGATATTTTTATTATCTCTAAGCAGGTGACAGCTACTGCCAGGTATAAGAACTATCCTTCTTCCTCCACTTCAACCTTCAGTCTTCTTTAACTTTTCTAAGCTTTGAAATGAAGATGTTCTTAATACCAGAGAAAGAGGCTTTGCATATGAAACGAATTATTAAACCCACATGAGGTGCATCCATTTTGGAGCCGAGGATTGCATGAAAGAAAGATACACTGATCTTTTTCCTCCTTGTCACTTCCATATTAAAACAAATGCTGTATCATTATTGGGAAGGGTTTGTCCAAGGTCACTCAATTGTTCAGCACTTACAAGCTGGCAGGCCATCACAGGCAGAAGCAGCACATATAATCATTATTGATGCTGGCAGTCTCCACCCTCGCTAATGCTACTTGTTCTGTCAGCCAGTCCCTGGCTTTACACAGGCAAACATAATTATTTTTTGAGCCGTGCCTCAGATCTGTAGTTGAAGGGAGCTGTTTGATGCTAGACCGCAACTAAGTACCAAATGGTGTCATGCCTATTACAGAACATGCAAGTCAACAACTACTGTTTAATTAGGCTTAAATCCTCCCTTCCAAGGCACCACATTAACACCAAGCCATGTGCTGGAGATCTCTGGAGGAAAGTACCTCGCCTCCTGCCATGTGGGACATGGCTGAAGCGTTCCCTTCTAGATGCTGTTGTAGCACCCAGAGAGGGTTCCCTCTTGGATAGCATGGATCTCATCTTCAGGATGTGGGTGAGTGACTCAATTACTCTGCTTCTGCTGTTACCATGAGGAAGAACTACACAAGCTACAGGATTGCCTTGCTCTGGAGCCTCCCAGAAAATTCCTTCTGCTCTTCAAACATTAAAAACATTTTTTTTCCCCCATTTTTTTTATTATTCTTCTTTAAAACTTGTAGTTGTAACTGAAACCACTGAAACTTGACAATATTTAAATGACAACTCTATTTATTAACATGAAGCCACATATTTGAGTTTTTAGTCAAAAACTTTAAATATAATGAAAATTTTGGAGATTAAAAGGAATTCTGTTTAGAAGACTCATAACATTACATTGACTATCATTTTAACCCATCAGTCCAAAGATGCATGAATTAGTATGTTCAAAAACAGGAGGAGAAAACAAGCATTTTACAAGCTGCAAAGCCCTGAAAAAGTTTTGCCCAGACTTTCAGTAACAATTCTAACATTCCCTACTTTCAAGGGATTTTATCCCTTTATGAAGGGACCTGGACAGGCTGGAGAGGTGGGCTCAGGTGAACCTCATGAGGTTCAACAAGGCCAAGTGCAAGGTCCTGCACCTGGGCTGGGGCAACCAGCATTATCAATATAAGCTGGGAGAAGACATGCTAGAGAGCAGCCCTGTGGAAAAAGACTTGGAGGTGTTGGTGGATGAAAAGCTGGACATGTGCCACCAATGCACAATGGCAGCCCAGAAGGCCAATTGCATCCTGGGCTGCGTCAAAAGAAGCGTGGCCAGCAGATTGAAAGAGGTGATTCTGCCCCTCTACTCTGCCCTGGTGAAACCTCACCTGGAGTACTGTGTCCAGCTCTGGAGCCCCCAGCACAAGAAGGACATGAACCTGTTGGAGTGTGTCCAGAGGAGAGCCATGAAAATGATCAGAGGGCTGGAACACCTCTCCTATGAAGGCAGGCTGAGAGAGTTGGGGTTGTTCAGTCTGCAGAAGAGAAGGCTCTGGGGGGACATTACAGCGACCTTCCAATATCTGAAAGGAGCCTACAGGAAGGCAGAGGAGGGTCAGTTCACAAGGGTTTATAGAGACAGATTGAGGGTAATGGTTTTAAGCTAGAAAAGGGTAGATTTAGGTTAGACATTAGGAAGAAGTTCTTTCATATGAGGGTGGTTGAGCACTGGAACAGGTTGCCCAGAGAGGTCGTGGAGGCCCCATCCCTGGGGACATTCAAGGTCAGGCTTGATGGGGTTCTGAGCAAACTGACCTAGTCGGAGATGTCCCTGCTTATTGTAGGGGGATTGGACTAGATGACCTTTGGAGGTCCCTTCCAACCCAATACATTTTATGATTCTATGAAAACTTCTTGATGTGGAAATGCCTTTTAGATTTTACTACTCAAAAATTCCAGAGATGTATGATCTAATACTATGTTTAAAATTACCAAATGCTCTTTCAGTTAATGTGTAGCTCACTGAATATGACAAATTGACAAATACACCTGGAATGCCACACACATGATATATAGAGAGAACAAAGTATGCACTGCTGAGATTGTTTGTCTGCTAGGAACTGCTGTTCCATCAAAAAATCCCATAAAGAAAAGCCCACTCTCTGGTGTTAGTGAAACACACAAAAGCCATTGACTACTAACATCTTATAGTTACGCTTCCTTTCAGTAGTTTGACAATTCAAAATTAGCATTGATTTAAAGCCCTCCTTCTGGTAAGGATCAATACACAAAACATATTTCCTTAAGTACTGTTTGCTGAGGAAAACATTAAAAAACAATAACAAAGATGGAAGCAGTTGTTTTGTGAAGATATATTTGGCTAGTTCTAGCAAGACACTTTTAAAAAAAGAATTTCTAAAGGGGGCATATGCATATTTATGTAGATAACTTCACACTTTGCAGTGCATTTTATCATATATGAGTTTTACTTAGTCTGAGCAAAGCTCAATACCCACAGACTGTTCCTTTTCCCCCTCTATTATGATGTATATAACAAATGTTTAGTTTGATGTATAAACAGGTGTATTTCCCAGAAAAAGTTTTAATAACTGTGCTCTAAAATGAAGATATTCTGCTTACAAAATTATTGCATCAGCACTAATCCCTTGAGTTCCTTAAAGTAAAACCTTCATTAAGACCTCAGTCCTGGAAATAATTTATTAAATGTCATTAATAGTTATATTTTTGTAAGAGAATCCATAGAAAAGCCTGATAAAATAAAATCCATTGGGCTGCCTAGCAATTACGGTGAAAGTCCAGATAGTTTAAGAGAGAATTTTTCCTTTTTAGAGATTGGGGACTTTTCTTGCTTTCATATGGGGTTCTACATCAAGCTCATAAGTCTCTTATAATTGCTAGCACATAGTTAAAAATATAATAGAAAAGCTTTTTACTTCCTGTTAAATCCTTGAGAGCTTTTTCAGGAAGGGCTAAACCCTAAATATTTAAGATTTGTTCCAATAATAATTTTTACTATGGCCATTAAAAGCTTACAGGCTCCATTTTCTTCCTTGCTACCATTTCCATACGTTTAGTACAGACTAATTCTTCCCCAAATGGTACAATGACCTCACAAACCACAAGAATAACCCACTTCCTGATGGAAATCAATGAGAATTTTTGTAGTGATTTAAATTATCCTGAATCAGATACATAGTCTGCACGCCTGAATGCCCAGGTGCTGATGGCCTTGTGCAGCTTTTCAGCAATGCTCCAAATCACAGTTAGGATTAGTTCCTGCAAAAATTCGATTTTAACCTGACAAGAAAAAATCAATTTCAGGTCAAACAAAATGTTTCAAGGATCACCTTCTTCGGCTCAAGAATGGTCCATCCCAGCAAGTAGGAAACCAAGGAAAGGCAGCAGGAGACTTGCATGGATAAAAAAAAGGATCTCCTCACTAAAATAAAACAATAAAAGTAGAGATATGGAAACAATGTCAGGTGATCCTGGAAGAACACAGAGCCATGGTCTGAATATGCAGGGATGTGATCAAGAATTTGGTGAGGGATGTAATAGGTAGCAAGAAGGATTTCTTCAAGTAGAAGCCCTGGTGAGAAAGGACACAGAAAAGGCTAAAGTTCTCAACAGCTTCTTTGCATCAGTCTTTACTGGTAGCCTTGTGTTTAGAAATCCCAGGCCCTAACACCAGAGGGACAGCCTAGTCTAAGGAATATTTACCATCAGTGGAGCAGGATCAAATTAGGGAACTCTTAAAATAAGCTCGGCATAAAGTCCAAGGGCCCTGACAGGATGCATCCACAAGTGCTGAGGGAGCTGGTTAATGTCAGTTAAAAGACCAATTCTGATCATTGAAACATCATGGCAACCGGGAGAAGTGCCCAAAGACTAGAGAAAAGCAAATGTCACTCCTATCTTCAAGAAGGGTAAGAAGGAGGATTCAGAGAATTGCAAGCTGGTCAGCCCCACCTCAGTCCCTGGGAAGGTGTTGGAGCAAATGAGTCTGGAAACCATTTCTACGCATGTGAAGGAGAAAAAGGTGATGAGGAATAGTCATCTTGGATTTACAACGAGGAAATAATGTTTAATCTACTGCATAGCCTTCCTCAATGAGATGACCGGTTTGGTGAATGAGGGGAAGGCGGTGGGTGTTGTTTATCTGGAGTTTAGTAAGGTTTTTGACACTGTCTCTCATAACATCCTCACAGATAAGCTGATGAAGTATGGGCTAGATAAGTGGACAATGAAATGGCCTGAAAACAGGCTTAACTGCTAGGCTTAGAGGGTGTGATTAATGGCACAAAGTCTATCTGGAAGCTAATCTCTAGTAGTGTACTCTAAATGTTGATACTGAGCCCTTTGCTGTCTAACAACTTCGTTAAAAACTTGGACAATGGGACAGTGTGCATGCTCAACAAATTTCCAGATGATACAACATATGATTGTGCTGCCATCCAGAGGGACCTTGACAGCCTGGTGAACTGGAAAGAGGAACCTCATGAAGATCAACAATGAAAAATGTAAATCCCTGCATTCTGGGTAGGAGTAAACCCAGGCAGGGTCTGACTGGCTGGAAAGCAGCTTTGTAGAAAAGGATCTGGGTTTCCTAGTTGACAACAAGCTGACCACAAGCCAGCAATGTGCCCTTGTGTCAAAGAGCATAAATGGTATCCTGGGCTGCATTACACTGATGGAGGTGATCTTTCCCTCTATATAGCACTGGTGAGGCCACATCTGGAGATCTGTGTCCAGTTCTGGGCTCCTCAGTTATAAGAGATATTGGAGTGAGTCTAGTGATGGGCTACAAAGATGAATGAGGGACTGGAATATCTCTAATATGAGCAGAGGCTGAGAGAGCTGGAACTGTTCAGCCTGGAGAAGAGATGGCTCAAGGGGAGATCATCTCAATGCATACAAATATCAGAAGGGAGGGTATACAGAAGATGAAGCCAGGCTCTTCTCAGTGGTGCCCAGGCAATAGGCATGAAGTGAAACACAGGAAATTCCACTTAAACATCAGAAAAAACTTGCCGGAAAGCCCTCAGCCTTGAGCTGGGAGGGCTTTTTGTCTTCATTCCATTGAGCAATGCATTTAGTCCCTACATGGATCTAGAAAAGACATTACAGGCTCATTCGTTGATAAAAGCAAACAGCAAAAAGGCCTATCTATTTATGCTGGTAGGTTAGTTTTCTAATGAGATAGCCATTGTTCTTTCATATGGACTAACAGCTTTAATAACCTGTAAGCAGACAGACTTGATTGCAACTTTCTTCATTGTATTATAAAACTCAGCCCCTTTAAAGAGAAAGCAGGGTTTCTGCACAGCTGATCAGGAACTAGAATTCCCATTATATATGAAATTCCCACATATTAAAAAGCAATTCTGATTTGAATTGCAAATATAAAGTGATGAAATTCCAGTAAAGTGAAAATTAAAAAAAAAAGAACACCACACAATTCATGCCCAGGAATAAGCATATTCTCAGTAATTTATAACCAGGCTTTAAGGGAGTAGTTGCCAGAGTTCCTGAAGAGATTGCACTCACTGCCCTAATAAAGTGCCTTTCTATCACCAACTACACTCTGAGTGACGTAACTCAAAAATTGACCATGTTGGTTTGTTCTGATTTGTGTAAACTTCTAAAGGTAGTACAAAACCACATCTCGCTGATTACATTTAGAAATCATTTAACAAGATGTATGAAAATTAATATCTTGTAATCTACAAGAAAACTAGATAAATCAAAATATTTTCACATTTTGTAGACAAGACACACTGACATTTCTTATAAAAAACTCCCAAATGGTTAAATTCAATGAACATTAAGTATCAGAGTAATTTGTTTAATAAATACATTCCTGAACAGTTATATCTGCAAGTGGGGCTATATCAATATCATTGAGAAGCTTTGCAGAAGAATTAGCTCTTTCTAGAGTTCCCTTTCTGAGATTTGGTAGACCCTTAGTTGGCCACAACACGCAAACAGAAGGCAAATCACCTTTAAGAACAGCTGAGTGAAGGTCTTCACAATTCCTTGGGAATGTGCCTTACCACAAACCACCACGAGCACTACTTGAGAGACAAGAAAGACAGCTGCCAACTTTTCCTTGTAGCTGTATTCTACCAGGCTCATCAAATAGGAAAGAGCCTCCTATGTGGACACATGAGGACTTCCTATGGGCTTACTGGAAGATGGAAATCATCTGTGTCAGATAACACCTCATACAAAATCACGTCATCCTCATGGATTTTCCATGTTTCCTTCAAGAATAGCTTCAGTGCACAGAGGCTGCTTGGATACCTTGGATTGTTATTGCTGAGTTAAAGGGGGAAAAAAGCTTTTATAGAGAAAAAAAATAAAAATCAGAGACTAATAAAGTTTCTTCCTTTATAGAGGAATCCTCTCTCAAGGTGGGCAGAGTAACATATCTATTTCCTAGTAAAACCCTTCTCATAAAGATCTTTAGGCCATGGATAACTGGACATGAACTACACTAGCTCCAAGACTATATAAGTTGTAATAAATTCTGTACAGCTTCAAAATTATCATGCAGGTGTCCTAATACCATTTTTATCTTTCTTCTTTTACTTTCATATGCCCTAGGCTCAGTACTAAGCACCAGATCATCCAGACCTGGGTTTCACCTGCACCCACTCACCAAAACCAACCAGAGTTTTGTTATTTATATACTCACTAACTGAAGTAGGTAATAACATAGTCAAAGTGTTGTGATAACTTGGCACTGAGCAAGCTCAATTAAGATGTGAATACTGGATTAAACTGCCGCATTTATTTGGGGTAGGGTGTTATAATTTACCTTCAACCTAATAGTACAGTATGGTAAATCCAAAGATTTCTGCTACTGCTAGTCAAGTCACGTCAAGATACTAAAAATTGAAATGACCAAAAAAGAAGAAGCAGTAAGTGCAGCCACAACAAACGCTCCATAAAGGTAGTCTCTGGGGTCCTGGCAAGGGTGAGCTGTATCTCAGCACTTCTGACCGCCTCAAAGCAATGCCAGCTGCTGCCACCAGACAATGCTGACTGAGCCTGGTGTTGCACTCGGCAGCCTCTGCTTGGGCATGCCCTCCACGGTCCTTACAAAATTTAAATGCTTTGTTCCATCACCACTAGCTGATGAACACAGAAAACTGACAAAATCCCCTGAACGATCCACTGACGACAGACTGCTGATGCACATCTCCACAAAACCTTCCCAGTAAAGAACAATACGCACACAAATCAATACAGAGGGCTCGTATACTTCATAGTCAATGCTCATTCCTGTTTGCTTTTTTTTTTTCCCTGAACATGCACCCTTCGGCCCCAGCAATACACAAGACCCACACAATTATTAAAACCTGCCAGTTTATATGCTTTATGCCACTCCTATCTAACCTCTCACAAACATCCAACCATACAGATTATATCCATTCCTTTTTAAGCATACAGAGAAAGCAAATGAGAAGAGGAGACAGAAGCCACCAGTACTCAGCCAGCTCCTCTGGGGCAAGTAAGGCCTGCAGCAACTTAGAGAACACTTCTGACTGGTCAGTAGAGTTGGGAAAGCTGGAATAAGGAGCTCATAGCAGCATTTTTGTCAGACCGAGGCACATAACATCCTTCCTTACTCCTGGTTTTCGGTTTGTTGGGGTTTTTTTTGGTAGACCTATGTAGTGTTACACTGCCTTTGAGGTAGAAGAAAAGTAACAATGATGCTGCCCATCTTTTAATTTTCTTCCCCTTGGATTCCCAGGCCTCAGTTCCCTTTTAAATGTGAGCGCTGGAGAAGTTTGTAAAAATTGCTCTTAATTCTCTTCTAACACAAATATAAGTCACAAAGAATGAAAAGGTAGTCAAAGATTGTTAAAGGGAGAATGGGAAGCGGTCTCTAAGTGTCTCCTCCACCCCACACTGTAAAGCAGATATGGATGCTTTCTTCAAATCTCAAGGCATTAACACTGCTTCATAGCCATTCTGCCAGTTTCATTAATTGCACGTCTATTCCAATCATTTCATAAGCAGACTGTACTTATAATCTGGCTATTTATCCTCATGTTTGATGTTTCTGACTCACATAAATACATTATGTTTCAATGCAGAGAAGTACTTTGCATGACAAATTTGAGATTTCTGCCGGAAACATTTGACTGAAATTTATTTTTGCTATCCATAGGGAATAAGCCCCTACATTATTTGATTGTTATTCACATTTTGGTAATCGCATTAGGAACCTCTACTAAGAAATGAAATGGCAATGTGCCTTTTTTTCCTCTAAGAGCAAACATCTCCCCCCTCCTCCTCCCAAAAGCACAGACCTTGAAAAAGCATTAGAAAATTAAAAAGCCAACGGAAGTAAAATGATTTATCTAGATTTGAATATTCATTAAAACACAACATTGCTTAGTCACTGCTTGCCATTTGGATGATGCATGGTGCTCAGGCAAGCTTAATGCAACAAGAGGAATTCAGTCTTGTTTTTACAGGGTGGGTGTAGACTTCAGTGGACAGACTCCTAATGGTGCTCAGCTGTCCTAATGGCATTAATATTGCTGGGCCATAAGCCACTTTACATCAGTAGATGATCTGACTTTATGTTGTAAATAAGACCACAGAGAAATAGTAACAGATTTCATTTTGGGGCTTTTTTCAGATCTGTCTCAATATTCCTCATTCTGTCCAGCAGCTGCTCTACCTACAATGCTTTATACTAAACACCACATGCCTGAGTTGTCTACTGGAGTTACTTGCCTTTGGCATTGTTTGCCCTTTGTTTCTGTGTTCTCAGGAAGTCTCCCTGAGACTTCCTCTAGCAGTTCCTGCACTGGTGGAAAATTTACCACACTTTATCACATTCTGTATAGCTGTTATTAAACATCACAAGCACAAGAAAGGATGACATAAAAATATCTTTGGGCTATTAAAACCCATGAGTCAAATTCATCTGTTTCACCTCGCAAATTGCAGCGATCTGTTAATTGTGTTCCCCCGCTGCTTTTAGATTTTATGAGCATCAGATCACAGCAAGTTTTCTCTCTGGAGTTTGCTGAAAAAAACCCCAACAAAAACTACAACTAAACAAAAATTGCTGCCTCTACTCTTAATCTTTTTAACATCAATTTTCTAATCTGAATATCAAATGTATTTATTGTCCCCTGACCATGGCAGCACCTGAGAATCTCCTTTGCTTTGCTATACTGTCCCACAACTCCCATTGGCATTTCCACTAACTAACTAGCAGGAAACCCCTGTTTTCTGTACTTTGAAAAAATACAAAGTCATGGTAGAAATGGAAACCTAGGAGAACACAATACAGAGCCTCGAACCCCAAGCACAGTTGTTCCACTGAACCAGTTGTGCCTGTGCTCAGAGTGTGAAGAGGAGGCTGCTGACCTGCACAACACCACGGGAGCCTTTCCTAGCTGTGACCCAGCATCTCAGGCTCAGCCTCATCATAGGGCAGCATGAGGCAGACATAGGCCCCCACAAAACATCACCTCCCAGTAGTGTCTCATGTACTGGAATAGAAGTAAGAGGGAAGATTTGGGGTTTTTTTATTTATAGAAATAAACTAGTAAGGAAGGAACATAATGCAAATAATTTTGCCCATGAGCTCAACACAGACCTGGCAAATCCAATTCACTAAATATAAAACCTTATCATGACACCTACACAACTCCCATGTAATGCTGCTCTGCAACCGGGCTTGCATTGTAAGTATTTTAGCATATTACCTTTTTTCTCATTCTATAACTTTCTGTGCTGGACGTAGCCATTGGCCTGATCCTGTCATCTCTGATGAGCTGGCAACAGATGCTGCTCCCCAGCTCTCTCCAATCGCAACTCAGGAAGCCAGCCACATACCCTTCTCACAACCCTTTATGCTACATGTACAGTTGCAACATGACTAGAGATCTTCCATGTTGGAGAATGAAATAATTTGGAGGCCTGTAAAAACCAAGACTTTGAAAATAATCCATTATATTTTAGTTGGTTGCAGTGCAAAAGACAAAGCACAGTTGCAAATTGCATATAATACTGTTACCTATATAGAAATGGTATTTTATAGGAGCGAAAATCTCAGAACGTAATAGAAGTTATGGTTTGTTCTAGAAAACTCATGAAGTTGGGGCAAATCCTGCATAAATTAACAAAAATAGTTGCTCAAGTAACAGCGAAGCTGGTTCAACCTTTTGCATTATCAGTGTATGATGGATGCACAGAGCTACCTAGTTTGCTTAGCAGATACTTCTTGAAAAGGGTAAAAATTGCCTCTGGTTATCAACGTAATGTCCACTACTCATGCAGTCTGTATTAGTGCTAAAGATAGATAAGTGGCTTAGTAATTTAATGAGAGTGATTAATAGAAACATGTCAACCCATTTAACTGAGTAATTACAACCTTTGTATTACATTTCTCACAATTAAACTAGCACAATCCAAACAGCCATATGAATTAAATATATCAAGAAAAAGACACTTTGGAGTTTGAACTTCATTGTTCTCCTTAATAATTGGATGTACCCAGCAGTTCGACTGCCCAGATCAACAGTGCACGTTGGCTTCCTTGAGGCCCCCTCATTGATCTTTTGCACATGCGGTAAATCAGTCAGTACAACAGCAGCTTGTAGCCCCCAAATCCTTTTAATGTTTTTGTTCTAACTGAATCAAGGGGCAGAGGAACAATTGGATTGACCTTGCAGTTTCTTTTTCTGTTTTTTTCCCCCTTTCTTGAACACTGGTTTGATTCCCTTGGTGACTTGCTTCTAAGAATAGCAAAGGCCCTTTGGAACAGCAGGAACAGGAGGCACCAAGGAAATGCTTTAAACAGGACAAACACTGCAGAACCAAACAGA
Organism: Eurystomus gularis; assembly: GCA_013400335.1. NCBI lineage: Eukaryota > Metazoa > Chordata > Aves > Coraciiformes > Coraciidae > Eurystomus > Eurystomus gularis. The sequence continues at coordinate 38,944 of VZZY01010436.1, read as the reverse complement.
TGTGGGAAAACACACATTTTGTGTTCTGCTAAGCAGGGTTTTAAATCCACAGAAGCATCCTTTTTTTTTTATTTTTAATCTCCTTCTCTGGAGATTTTCAAAACCTGCCTGGATGCATTGCTGTGTAACCTGCCCTAGGTGAACCTGCTTTGGCAGTGGGGTTGGATGAGATGATCTCCAGAGGTCCCTTCCAACCCCCACCATTCTGTGATAAGCAGAGACACGTCTCTAAAGGATGCCATTGATTACTTTAGTCTCTGTTCACATGAGCACTCTTCTGTGCTGTTGGTCACCGCTGAGCACCCTCCAATTCTATTGACACGTGTGTGATGAGATAATCAGGACTACATTACATATTTTTTATCATAAGAAACAACCAATTTATAGCAAGGCACTTGAGTACTTTCCACATTATTTCTAAGATAGCCCATGGAGCTTCTGTTCTCCACCCATATAATCTTAACATAAAATTATGGGAGATCTTCGATCTCAAATACCTTTGACTTGATTAATGTTTTTTAGATTATATTTATATGAAATTCAAGCTGCTCTGCTTGGCAGCTTCTGTCAGATGGCACAACACACCGGCTATAGAAGAGTCTATAAGCCAGTAGTGGTGAATTCTGTAACTGTCACCCATGGCCCTAACAAGGACTGTGGATTCAAGCATTCAGCCACAGCATTTCATGGGTTTTACTTACGGAGGCAGAGGCAGATGAAACTTAGGTTAATAGGTTTGGCTGCCAACTGCCAGAGCTCAGAAGTAGGTACATTGACTACTCAGCCTCTAGGCATCAACTCAGGCCAAGATTTGGGGTGGATGTCTGGAAACAGAAATCTCTTAATCACTTAATCAGCAGTGAGGATGGTGAAATAACAGATCATGTGAACCAGAGCCTAAGTGAAATCTGAGTTTCATGTCCCTCTAGATGATAACCTTATTTATCTCAAAATAACAATAAAAAGTAGATATTGTCTTACCAAATCAACAAAGACAGTGGAGAAGAGAGAAATTAAACAAAAAAATTGAATGATACTTGTTCTAAATGAAATTGGGTTGAAAAAAATAATTGAAAACACCTCCATGAACAGAGATGATCCTTGTTTCCAAAAAAACAACAAAAAACCTGCCACTAATGTGAAGAGGAAAAAGGGAAAAATGAATGTAAGAAATTAAAAACAGGTGCCAGTAAGCGCTCTGAAAAGCAGCTAGCCTGCTGTTTTCAGTTACCCACATAACAAATTTTTTTGTATATTTTAAGAAAATAACTTACACTTGGGCTCAGACTCTCTACTAGTTAGAAGCTGAGTTTCACTGCTTAACATACAGTCATAAGAAGGAAACGAAACTATTGTTGTGATTATGAGATCTATATTGAAAAAGAAAACTTTCAAAACAGACATCCTCCTCTGTCCCAAAACAGGCTCAAATGCAACATAACTGTGAGCATCCAACCTACCCTGTCATCTGCTCACTCATGGAGAATCAATTTGCTCCAATTTTTTTTTTTATACAGCTTTGAAAGAAAAATCATACTACCCTAGAGCATTACCAAAATTTAAGAAAATGTATTTATATAAATAAAACCAGCTCAATAATTCTGATCCCCAGCCTTGCTATTGAATTTCTGGGAAGAAATTATTTTATGGTGTGAACTCCTAGCCATGGAGTGAAAGTAGTTCAATTGTTAGGGGTCAATACTCTCAACATATTTCTCAAACCCACCTATAAATGGAAGCTTAAAAAACTTCTCCGTGGTCTCGGCCAAAAAATTTAGGGGCAGGTGGTGTCAACTATCATACCTCCACTAATATCAATAAACTATGACCGTTTACATGAGGTGAGAGCTCCCCACAGGATCATGAATATTGGCTGCCCTGCACCGTGCTGTAATTATCCAGGTCATTAGAGAAGAGGTGCAGTATGTTGTCATGTCAGAAGTTTGGCGCTTTCACCTTATATTACACTGACTTAGAACATCGTGCCCCAAATATAGAATTGTCCTGCTATACATGCAGAAGCAAATAGCTTTTTATTCCTTAAAAGTTTCACCAGTGTGCCTATGGTATCAAAATCCTTCTAACATAAAGAAGGATTACACCAGTTTGTGTGATGATAGCTCAACCTAGTTTGCTTAGTGAAATAACCACATACAACTGAGCAGACCTTCTGCCAATATTGCTCTGCTATAAAAAACTAAAGTCCTCTGACTGATGTAGTTAAGCTGAGGAAATTTTTGTCGGCAATCTTATCTCCCTAAATCACTGTGATTTGTACTATTAATGATAAAATTCATTGAAATTATAAATCTGCTCATTCAGTCCTTATATTTGAAGAGAGTATGAAATTTTTTTCATGGACTGGATAACCCAAGAAGTTTTTATTACTTCTCTGTACCCTCAATTTATAAAGCTAAATGTATCTTTTATTCAAATACTATCTTACAGCAGAATTCTTCCTGCTCAGCATCATTTTTTTGTTGATACTTGCAAGAACTTGTTGACATTAGCCTAATACTTACAAAATAAATTGATTTTTATGACTGCCTTAAAATCTTATGAAGCATTCAGTAAGAAGGTAGCCAAAGTTCAAGCTGATTTGGAAGTTTCTACATTAAAGGAGAAACTAGGCAAAAACATTAGTGTCCTGGGTTTCAACTAATAATGTGAATAAAATACCAATAAGTAGGAATTCTTGGTCAAAACAGTAATAAAATGAAAATTTTAGCATCAACTTGAGACAACACATTCATGATAAAAGACCATAAACAACAACCAGGTTAAACCAACCAATTTCAAACTTTTATATCAAATTCAGTATACTAGAGCACAATTCGTAAAATGCTTTAACAAAATACTTGTAAGGTCTTTAAAGTAAAAAGATGAAAAAAAAAAAGGAGAAAGAGGAAAGGAGGAACAGAGGAAAAACTTAAAAAATGTTTTTCCAGCTGTCATAGAACTGCAACATTTGCAATTAAAGCAGCTCACAAGTGGAGATCCTTTGCCCAGTGAAGTTTTCTTTCCATGAAAATTAGAATGTGGATTAAAGTGGGGGAATAGGGATGTGATATGGGTGAGCAGATGGGTGGACCTTAACTCTGGAGTTTGGCTGAGGTGCACACATACACCTGAAACCACAACAGACCTGAAATGACCATTACAAATGCATATAAACCTAGAGTAAACCCAAATGAATACTTTTAGGAATGTAGCACACAAACGGATCAAAGTAGGCTCAAGGAACATTTACTTCAGAGAAGAGTGACATTTTACTTGCATAAAGCCGATCTGAAAAGTTTCCCTGCTGTACCAGCCCTCTAATGAGAGGGAGTCATCTCTTTTAAGATGATTCAACTGTCCCCTGAAAAATAAACATTAGAACACACGTGCTTTAAAAAATATACTTTACAAATAGCAATTGTGAGAAAATATGCCCACTCCAAGTTGTGAATGAGATGCTTCTTAGTGTCTTAAATCCACAGGTTACCCGAAAACACAAAGACTGATTTTTAAATATTTAATGACCTTTTGTTGGGGGGATGCAATCACAGACACACAGTATCACAGAACAGTAGAAGTTGGAAGGGACCTCCGGAGATCATCTAGTCCAAGCCCCCACCAGAGCAGGTTCACCTAGGAGGTTCATCTGTATTCTTCCAGTTCTGTTTCTCCACCTCTGCAAGGCCATGCTCACCCCAAGATATGCGAGTGTCTCCCGGGAGGGCAGTGAGGCTGGACCAGAGAAGAAGAGGCGGGGCTGGGGCCTCCTTCAGGGCCTGAGCCAAAGGGGCAATTGCTGGTATCTCCATCCGTGCAAGTACCAGGCATTTGCTCATTCCACCACAGGCTGCCTATAAGTCTTAAAACCACAACTAGAGCAGCTAGCACCCAAGTGTTGAAACCATATCTAGAATAGCTCTACTGAGAGCCATCAAAAACCCAGCAAAGGTGACAGCTGAGGCAGATGTTTACCTCAAAGCAGCAAGTGCGGAGCAAGCATTAGACATGAAACCAGTCACTGCAGGCGGAATAGCTCTTCTGATTATATCCTGTAATTTCTCTCTTTCCATTCTATGTTGACTGACTCAAAAGCAGTGGACACTAACTATGATTTTTACATTACTTGCAGTTAGTTCTGTTTATCTACAATGGATCTACAGATTCCTTTATTATCTTCTTTTCTGATATGCACACCTCCACTAAAAGTAGTGTAGTAGTTTAACAGGAAGTAACCTTACAGAGTAGGAAAATTTTATTTTGTATTTATTGATATACTACTTAATGATTCTTCCCAAATTGTATAGTTAATGCTCCAGTGCAACTAAAAGCTTCAAAGTACTAATTTCTATACTCACAGGTCTCCATTCGGAAGTGTAAGACATGGCACTGTAGGAGCTGCGGAGGAGAACGCTGGTTAACATTTTGCCAGTAGATGTCTCTGCTAAACACATGGATGGGAACACACTCATTTTGAAACCTCAGCAAAATGCAAGTGGCAGTTTGCATCCTTCGGCTGAAGAGGAGGGGTAAAACCAACTAGGTCACTACCAACTTTCGAAGACTGCTCTTACATAGTCACAATAAAAAATGGGGTTTACTTAAAACTGAGTGACTTCTAACTTAGTTAACTATTAATTTTGTCTCCTGATATTATCTTACCAAGTAGGAAGAATTCACAAAAAGCTAAGGTTATATATTATTATTCTTGACAGAAGTTATGAATGTAGAGTCTTGGGGAAAAAATATTCTTATCATTTCAGTTCCAGCTTTTCTGAAAACAAGTAGTCCATTCCTACTTCCAACAGAGAACTTTTAAAATTTAATATTTCTCCCCAAACCAAAAAAAAAAAAAACAGTATGTGGAAGAATAAATTTTAGTTTTAGGCTGCAATAGTGCAGTACATGGTAGAATAATTATGCCCCTGATGGATAACGTTCAGAGGTTCTTACATCTTTCTTTACATCTATATGTTATTTAGCAATGGTCTTATTTGCAAAAACACAGCTTCTAAGCAAAGAAACTAATATTAGTTTCTCATAATTGGCACTTGCCATTAATATACAGCATGATTTTCTGATTAATAATGAAAAAAATCTCAAAAGGCGCAGATCAGCTGGAAAAGCATCTGATTAAAATACACACACGTAATTAGGAGAGGACGTCAAACAGACTTGATTACATATTTCATGGGTATGTGTCAAAGAGTGTAAAGCATTTGACTTAACCCCAGGGTGACTTCAAGAGGATTTACTCTATCTAGTGTTTGTGATTAGCACCACATAATCTGTATCTGCTGAACAAGTGGAGTTTTACACAATATGCAAATTTCCTTTCGCTTTAATTTAGTCCTTTTGGATTTAGCATGAAATCTCTGTGTTGCACGAAGGGCTGAAACAGCTGGATCCAGTTAGCTAGGAAATTAAAATTGCAATAAATGAAATGAGGTAATCCTTGCCATGGTAGCTAGCGTGCACTAGAATGGGACCCTGAGATCTACTGAGGGATGGCTGATGTGCATACCCCTAATGCCAGCCAGACCTTAGTCACAAATGCCAAAACACTGATCCCTTCTCTAATCAGTGTGCTCTAGTTTTTCATACAACTAAATTTATTTCACTGCCCTATCAAGGTTTATTTTCCAAGTGCATGTTGCTAAGAAAACTGTTCACATATCAGTGAAGGAAATTAGCATCCACAAGGTAGTATTTTATTTCCTTGTCAGTATTTCAAGATGTGGCAAAAATTAATTAGTACTATATTGCATTGTTTAAAATGTAATGGAATCAATTTATGTGTAATTTTTATTTTCCATTTTGCTTTCAGTTCTGATTTTTAGCTGGAACTATACAGAGACAATTTTTTAGTATTTCCTGTACAGATTTTAAGAACACAGCTGAACAAGATTTTTATTTTTTCCTGTTTTAAAAGGGCATTCTAAGAATAACAAGGACTCTAATCAATCAATTTAGGCATCAAAAAGTCTTTGGAAGGTCTGCACCCAAGTCTAAAAGCCTTCACTTCTATTCTCCTTTGAAAAATACAGCCCCATTGGACTTTCTCTCTTAGCAATGACAATGACAACTTTGTAGTGAAAATGACAGTTCCTTCAGATCTTAACTATATCTGACACAGAAAATGATCTAGGGAGAAAAGTATCACAGACAGAAAGTATGTCTTCTCCAAGATACCCTTTAGTTGTGTGTAGGCAAAGCTGGCTCGGTGTAGGAACCAGGGAATCAGAGTTTCATTACTCTTGACTGCTGTTAATACTCATATGGCCTTTATTGAAGACTTGGGTCTTACACCCAGTCTCTCTTGATGTAGGCTACAACAATTTATCCCACTTTATTTATTAAAAGCGGCAGATTTCACAATGCTACCTCAGGCAGAACTGTATCTACACTAAGAAAGGTAGGCCCCATCTATTAATTCAAACTTGCCTTCCAAATACAGGCTTGGCTGTAGTTCCAGACAGTTGCACAAGACTGCCTCACCCACTTGCTCATTTTGTAATACTGATTCTGTAATTGTTTTAATTTCATCTACAGCCATTAGCAAATGTGTGCTCAGTTGAGCATGTCTTTCCTAATAAATTAACCACAGTTCCAACAACAGCTTCTTTTGATGCAAAAGGATCAACTGAGCTTTCTTTCCTCCTAATCCGCTTTAACCAGTCATTTGAAAATTAAAAATGTAGAGTCTTTGAAGTCAGCTGTATATACACAGCCTTTATATGACATCTTTTTTGACAGCTTTACCATAACAGGGACATTTTCATCTTGGAGACAGAAATTTTTTTGCCTTTGCAAGATAGTTTGTCTGGTGTCAGTCTATGAGCCCTTCCCTCTCAGAGAAAGCAACATCTACCTGAATAAGCTTGATTTGAAGTATGAAATATATGTTGCAACTCAGAAATCACTCACAGAGTAATAGATAGATGAGGGTTTCATACATACAAAACCTCAGGCTGAGCTTTCATGCTCCTTGAGGTTCTTGCAGCTCATTCCCTGTTCTGCTTTACCGGTTTATTTTAGACATGAGAAATGCAGAATGTGCACTGCCCAACACAAGCTACAGATCTATGGGAAGGTAAAATCCCAAAACACTACTTCCCCTTAACTCATCTGACAGTTCATCTTTCTAATCCCAAAGGGATCATTAGCAGGAAAGTTATGTAGAAGTAAGGAAACTTCCTATACCACACTAAGATAATAATCTAAGATCCCTTAATAGACAATCAGAAGAACTGGCGTTGCTGGCTGTAACTCCTCTCATCCTAAACTTCCAAAAAACATCAGAGGGATGAAGTTGGTGAAGCACTATCTGTGGAAAAGTGAATCTAAGTGGTCACCTCAGACGTAAGTGTTGACAGCAACATAAGGTAAATCACACCCAGAGATTGAATGCAGATAAGGAAACACATCTAGCTACCTAACTCCTTGCTCTCCTGAAGATTAGTATCTATGTGTTTTAACAGAAGTTGAGTAAATCTGGTGGCTGAGGAAAGGAACTCAAGTCTTCCAAGTCTTCATCTAGCTACCTGGCCATTACATTAGCCTTCTTTTCACAGCCTCAGTGACTTCAATGGAAGTATTCACAAGAGTGTCCACACAGTTGAGGACCTCACAGTGAAACACAGTCTCTTGCTGCAGACCTGAAAGTGAACAAGTGCAGGTAATTAGTCTGCAGATGTTCAATTCATGAGTCTTTCAGGGCTTGGTTTCACAGCAACCACCTGATGTAAGGCAGAAAAAGCACCTTTCTTTCATTACCCCATATGCAGTGAGGTACACAGAATTGCAAGAAATACTCACATTAGTAAAACCTTGCTCAGGGGATGATCTGAATAGGAATGAGGTTCCACAGTTTAAGTCAGGGATAAATAGGATTCACATAAAATGTAATAAAAACATATACTGATTGCTTAGCCATTTGCTGTACTACTATAAAGAAGCCAATCTCTTTGGTTAGGAACACAATAGTTTATTTTGAACTACATGGAGTAGGTATAGAAGTAGATTAATTGCTGCAGTTTTTTTTAAATGTTCTCCCATCTGCTTTCCTGATTGTATACTACTGTACAGCTCTCCTGCTTTCAGTTATAGGGAGAGAGCAGGCCCAGGATTTTATCATACTCGTTAGATCACCACCCACTATCTCACTGAACAGCTAACACATGGACAAACTCTACCCTACCAGCTCATTACTAGCTCTTGTTCACAGGTACCCCAGCTCAATGGCACATCCATATTCTTATGTTACCAATCAGGGTTAAGAAAAGAAGGATGAGTAGCAATGGGAAACAGAGAAGAATGTGCAATTAGTGACCATACTCCTGTCTGTGTTTGGGAATGACCAATGCAGGAGTGCTGCTCCTCAGGATCCAGAACTATAGCTCCTTTAAATCTGCTCTTTGACATTTCTGTTGGCTTTAGTAAAGTCAACACTGTGACTCTCAGCACAACAGAACTAAGGATACTATTATGTCCAGCTGCTGTCACATTCCCCATGCAAATGTTGTTCTTCCAATTTCTTTCCCACATCTAGTTGGTTTTGGTTTGTTTTGTTTTTGTTTGCCCGTAACAATTTAACCAACAGCTAGATGAAGGTGTATAAATCATACCAAAGAGCAAAGTGCATACTGTGATCTTAATTAATGCAGGTTCCAATAACTTCAGAAGTAATTCCTGATCTACAATATGGAAGTGTCACTAGTAGAACACTCAACACTTCTGACTGTCTTCATCTAGGGATTAAACTGGACACATAAAGAAGGATGGAGGAGGAAAGGCAGGCACAGGCCACACTAACTGGCATACAAGAGACTCTGCTGCTGCCAACAGGGTGGGGTTAAGGATTTCTTGGTGAGAAAAATGAGATCAGCAACTTGAGCATCCTTTCATGTGGAAACATATAAAGCCACTCCAAAACAAAATTGCCTTATTTCTCTGTGTAGCCTTTAATACTTGGGACCTGCAATGTACACAGCCCTGCCAAGGGAGAAGTTCTCAGTAGCTGCAGACTTCCAGAGCTCAGTTATCGCTGGACGAATGAGAAGCCTGTCAGTGTTGGACACTGACACGCCCTGCCATTTCTTGCCTCGACAAGCGACAGCCAATGCAAGAGCTGCCCCAGCTTCCTCGTTCCAGAAGTCTCCCAAGCATGAAAAGACTCTGCTGCAAATCTCTATCCTGTAATAACACTGCATGTCATCAAATGCCTTCACTGCAGAAGTCTTGCTAACTCTTTTGTCTGAACACAGAACAATTATCTCTTGCCAAGAGTATATTTTCTGTCAGCTGTGCTGCACTTTTTCTTCATCAGCTCAGCTTATAATAAAGACATTTACCCCCTGTTTTATTCCTAAGAAGTATATTTTTCTCTCTAACTATGTTATGCAAAACCACCCTAGACATTTCTGTGTGGTACTACCTCTTCCTGCGTTATCTCCACAGGTCTGAGGAATGACTCTGACATTTTTGGTCCCTTCCTAGGCCTCTTCACAGATTAGGCAGTTTGCGAATTCAATCCACATCAATATTAGCAAAATTCATATTAAAAATAAACCAAACACAAAGGCAGTTTTTATTTCCAGAAAGAAACGTTATATACAGATTAAACTCTGCAAAAGCAGACTTGGCAGGATTGCTTCTGGCAACTCAGTTTTTCAAAGCTTCTCAAATCATGCTCTAGCTGTTCTGTTCTGCTTTCAAGGGTACCAGTGATGCCTAGTTTGCATTAGTCAAGTCACAAAAGAAAGCTAAGAAAACCTGTACTTGACGTAATGTGCTTGCAGCAAGGGCCGTCAGCAGTAAATAAATAACTTTCTTTCTAGTTTGTTCTCTAAACCAAGTTCATCTTGGGACAGAAATTTAAAAACAGAAACAGTCACCTTGCTATCCATGAAAGGAGAGGAGAGATCTTTGTCTTTTGACATACCAGTAGTATGTAATTACCTGGGAATCAGATTACCTTTAGATTTTAACCTCCTATGCACTGCCTTTGCATTTAGAAGTCAAACTTTTCTTTCTGTTGCCAGAATTTAAAATGCCTTCTCTTTAGTATATCCATATTTTCCTATTCAGTGAGTGGATAGAGCATCTTCTTCTCTGTCAACCCACCAAACATTTTTTTCACAGAAGAAAACCCCAAACAACCCTCCATATCTCTCTCTCAGGTACAGTTAAGCAGTGAGGTGTGGATATTAGTACAAACTGCTCAGGTTTCTTTTATGTTAAAGTTCATCTTGCAGGAAATGGTTAGCATCGAGAAAGTAAAACTTTCAGCAATGATTCATTCCTTCTCCTAAACCAAGGGAAGCATCCACTTCCAACACAAACCAGAATACATGTATTAATACCATCTTTAATCTTATGACTTTTAAAAGAAAAAATCCAAATCCATTAAAATTATGAATGAAAGCAGCACAAAGGATGAAAGCACTAAAATTCACAAGCATCACGCCCATAGTCCAAGTTTATGTGACATGCCCAGACAATGGCAGGATGAAGTCACAAACCCCACATAGCAGAAGAATTCCCAGTAGTCCTTGCCAAACTGACCAAGGAGAAAATTATTTTCTGCCCCTAAACTGGATGACTTTCATAGCCATAAGTGTTTAAACACAACACTACATGATAAACTGTGCAGTACCACTAAACTGGATTAGTGGCAGGCTGCCCAACATCCCATCACTGGCTGCAAGCAGTCCTTCATGTACCAGGGAACAGTAAAGTTTATTACAGGGCAAAATACACCTCAAATGTCCCAAAAAACAAGTTAAAAATCAAAATTAGACTCACCATTTAGCATCCTGCACTGTATTTTCCTTTGGCTGTTGTGTGGTATAAATGCCTTTATAAACCCAACACCTTTACTCTCCAACAACCAATCAAGCATCCAGTGAATTTAAAAATTATTTTCAATTCATCATCCTTAGGAGACTTAGTCTGCATTTTTAAATTTCTTCCAATACATATTATATTTTCTTGTGAAGACAATTAATGTTTCCTGAACAAACATTATAATTAAGGTACTCCTTATAACATAAGTGCAAATGAGGTTTCATTTGTGAAACTGATGAAAATTTACTACTAATAATACACAGCAGCTAAATTTAAGTTTAAAAATCATAGACGTAAGACCTCTGAAAATAGCTTAAATGCACAAACACATCATATCATATCATATCATATCATATCGGGAGAGGATATACTGAAGAGCAGCCCTGTGGAAAGGGACTTGGGGGTGCTGGTGGATGAAAAACTGGATATGAGCCACCAGTGTGTAAAAGCAGCCCAGAAGGCCAATCACATCCTGGGCTGCATCAAGAGAACTGTGGCCAGCAGATCAAGAGAGGTGATTCTGCCCCTCTACTCTGTCCTGGTGAGACCTCACCTGGAGTATTGAGTCCAGTTCTGGAGCCCTCAGCACAAGAAGGATGTGGACATATTGGAGCGTGTCCAGAGGAGAGCCACCAGAATGATCAGGGGAATGGAGCATCTCTCATATGAAGACAGGTTGAGAGAGCTGGGGCTCTTCAGCCTGAAGAAGAGAAGGCTCTGGGGACACCTTATACTGACCTTCCAGTACCTGAAGGGGGCCTACAGGAAGGCAGGGGAAGGTCTATTCCAGAGGGTTTGTAATGATAGAACAAGGAGTAATGGTTTTAAGCTAGGAAAAGATAGATTTAGGTTGGATATTAGAAAAATGTTCTTTAACATGACGGTCATAGATCACTGGAATGGGCTGCCCAGAGGGGTGGTGGAGGCCCTATCCCTGGAGTCATCCAAGGTCAGGCTGTTGAGGCTCTGAGCAACCTGACCTAGGTAGAGATGTCTCTACTTCTGTAGGGAGGTTGAACTTGATGACCTCTAGAGGTCCCTTCCAGCCTAAAACATTCTGTGATATCATATCACAGAATGGTTTGGGTTGGAAGGGACCTCAAAGATCATCTTGTTCCATCATGATTTAACTCTGGTATGAAATATATCTTGTTGTTAAATGGAAGTTGAGACAGGTCAAGGATTTAGTTGGATGATATCAGACTCAGAAACTGATCTCTATTGTCACAACACTGCGTAATGCTGAAACTCTGCTTTACTCTCTATTAGTGATCTCCCTCCTCATCTTCAGTAATTACACTGGTACAATCCAGCTACAGCACATACTGAAAGAACTTCAGCAGTGCTTTTATTATACAGAAAGACACAATTAATAACAACAAAAACACTTTATTTTGCTTGTTTCGGCTCCAGGCTATTTCCAACCCAGACTGAGAAGCGTTTGTGCTGGGAGGTGCAAAGTGAGTACTCCAGGAGCTACAGCAATGTGAGATTCAGAAGTGTTTCATGTCTGGCAGTGCATTTTGCCACTGAAAACTCTGACATTTGAAGTGGAAGAAATATGCATAAAGTGGCTTAAAACAAATCTGCAGTTCTTCTGGATTATGAAGGGTTTCTACAGCATGCAACGGCTTTGTTGTATACACCCAAAGGCCAATAATCTCTGTTCAAAAGAACAGTGGACCTTCGACAGAAATTAATTAGTCTGCAGAACTTCAATGTTCTCAATGATGTGCAGAGAAGAAAAGGATGTGAGAGGAAAATGGCAACTGCAAAGCACTGGATCTCTTGTTGCATCGGTCATGCCAGGCACTGACATACTCAACATCTAAACAAACTGAAGAGCTAAACTTTAGGAAAGGTAAACAAACTGCTTTGGACAGCACATACCTCTTTGTGGGCTGTGGTGCTGCACCACATGCCCTGAGGCAGCCTTGCTCCCACAGCCAACGCAGAAGGGCCAACAGAGTCGTGACAAGGCTGAGGAAGCTGGAGCACTGCAGTCACCCATCACATCAGCTCCAAAAAGTGGGCACATCAAATGCATTTTATGATGGAAAAACTCAAACGTGGCCACGTACTACGTTCCACTATCACCTTTGCATGGTGCTTGTTTGATTTCTCTTCTCTATGGTTAAATTTTAAATAAAAAACCACGCCACGGGGAAATTTTTGTGCTTATATGCATATACACGTAAGCATAATCACATATTTTAGAATGAAGGGAGATACTGAAAGTTCTTAATTATCTGGAACACAAGCTTAATTCATCTTAGGCCACGGATAATGGTATAGAACTAGCCTTACTTTGCAGAAAATTCTTGGATCATGTGGTGATTAAAATCCTTTACAGAATTCAATTTCTGTTTCCACTATGGATTCCTGTAAGTTACTTTACACCTACAAGAGTTAAGGTATCTTGTAGGTCTAAAGAGGCAGTGCTGGCACTTCTGATTTTCAGTGTGGCACTCCAGAATTTGACTAGAGCCCACCGAAGTACCTAGGCTACACCTGCAGTGGAGAAGTTTTAAAATTCACGTGTCAAAACAATTTTTATTTATTTTTTCAACTTTCTCCTTATTATAGGTTTCTCTTTGTTTATTCTTTCAGCCTTTCTTTTTCTCATCTTTATCTTGCTACATTTTAGCACTGTGAAAGAAAATATTTTAAAATTGAAAGTAGAAGAATTTCCAATTTTTTCTTTTTCATTTTTCATGAAAGGATTACGTGTGAAAATTTGAAAATGTGAACATTCTCATTTTTGGCATTTTTGGCACCCGAAAGGTCTCAATATACTATTTATTCATGCTTCTATTCTATCCTTTCATCCACTGATACCCAGTTTATTCAGGTTCAGGGCTAAATATTCCCCTCAGACTAATATTAGATTTTTCAATTGTTTAGCTGAAGTAGTTACCAACAGGTGGTTTAGATGGATGAGAAATGCAATGGAGGAGATGCTATCATCAACTGTCCCATTATGGCAGGCAGTGCTCCTACCCATTAAACCAAAGTAGTTAGCTTTCTTTACAAGGGAACATGTTTGTTTAAAATCGCACATTTTTCAGAAGCATTTTATACTACACGAACATGTCCTAAAGGCTGGTTTCTGATCCATAGTCTCCACACAGAGCATCATAAAGCAATATATCCTTCCTTGTTGGGGCTCATTCAGACTCCTATTGAAGTGGATGAAAACTCTGCTATTGATTTCCACGAGCAAGACCTCAAGCATCTAACAGAATACTCCTCATAGAAACCTTGCTCTGCAAGGAAGAAGAAACTAGAATTCTTCAGATAAATCCTGACAATAAATCTCCACAGACACCAGTTGAAATTATACCAGCCTGAAAAACACATAATCAGTGTCTCTCTGGACTCAGGCGTCTTTTACATCATGATGCACTTTATGCCTTTATATAGGAAATCGAAGAGTGCACTGGAGAAGGGAGGTTCAGACATTATATATTAACTGTGCGCATACCTGAGTATGAAACACATATTTCAGGAAAATATTTTGCTAACCTGGCATGCTCCAGTGGTGCAAGCTTCCCTGGCTAGGTGTCATCTCCTGCACCTTCCAGGAGAATTACTGACTCAGGGCAGCAATCACAGAGAGGTTGTGCATTTGGGGCGCTGAGCCAGACAAGCAGCTGGCTGTCCTGGAGTCAACAAGGCACATCAGTTTTGTACAGCTTCTGGCTTGAAGATCAGCTCAAAGTTTTAGTTGAGACTTAAGCGTTAGCTCCATGTTAAGGGCTTCAAAGATAATCAAACAGCGGGAGCCACTCAGCAACCTTCTACTGTTACTTTCCTTTTGTGTCTTCGTGAGCGTGAAGCAGACCAGATGTGCTTGACATACTCAAGTCTTGCATGTGTATTTGCAGAGAGTAGTCTAGATAATTTTTTTTTTTTTCCAAACCAGGCTGGATAAATCCAATACATAAGACTTGAATAAAACAGTTACACTGATGTCTGATAATTACACTGGTGAACATGGGTAGTAAATTTAGAAAACAAAATTAAGCTAAGCTGTAGGAAATATGATCAGCCTTGTGCCCTGAGTATAATCTGCAACTTTGATCTTCAGTATTAGAGTTAACTGACCTGTGAGTTTTTCCAGAACATCAAATCCATGTTTCAGAGCAATGATATCAAGAAAAGAGACTGTGCCGTCTTCAAACCTAAAGAATGGAATAAATGAGCACAGTAAACAAATCAGGCAGCTACAGTAAGGACTTTAAATTTATTCTGAGAGTTATTATTTTATCTCCAGTTAATCTAACTTGAAGAGTGGGAATTCTTCCCTTAGGGATGCATCTTCCAGTCTTGTAGTGTCATGTGAAACAAGAATTTATTCTTCCAAGCTATAGAGGTTTATATGAACAGTTGCTTTCACATAGAAAGTTATATTTTCCCCTACATGGGCTACTTGTGGGTTTTGGATTTTTAAAGTAATGGGTAACAGCTGTATCTTATAAGCAAACATCACAAGGTCCTAAGTTAGCTTCAGACAATGTTGAGAATAGGTGAGGAGACAGGTGGAGACTCTGTGTTTGCCCCCCTACTCCGAAGTGATTACGTCTGATACAGTTGAGTTAGAAGGCAAGAACAGACCTTCCTTACCTGGAGCAAAGAGAAAGATCACTAATAAATTTCCCTCCATGTGCTCTTCCTGGAAATGAAAAATAACTGACCTATAACAGGAGCACTATACAAGGGTGGCACTCAGTGGCACTGAACCCATCAAGAAGACTGCACAACTCTCAAACACCTTATCATTATCAGAATAGAAAAGGGCAACAAAGTGCCAGCCTACATCTCAAATACTTCTGAATCTTACTTAAAGGGGAAGCAAAACTTTAATTTCTGTTCAGTAGATGTGATTATTAACTAAGCAGCCAACTGCAGTACACCAATTGCTAAGCAAAAGAAGAGATGCAGGAAGCATGTTACTATTCTAAGATCTTAACGATTTTTATGTAAATAGTCCAGAGCTTAGGAATCTCCTCCCGTTCAGAAAAAAAGAAATCAAACACAATTGTGGGGTTTTGATCGAACATTGTGCTCCAGAACAGCACAATCGTTGTGGCAGGATATGCATCCTGCATTGTTTTGTCAGACCCATGTAATTTATTCTTTCTGAATCACAAAAAAATTGCTTGCTGGGAACTCCACTGCAAGATCTAGAAACTGCAAAAGAATTGAAAATAATGCTAAAAATATTTGCTGAAAGATATGGGCAAGTGTCTCTTCTTACAATTTAGATATGGACTATTTTGAAACATTCCTCTCTTGTATTTCATATGTTCGTATGCCCTCCTCTATTGCTACATTATCAGCTTTCCATTTTTGATAAAGAGCACACTAATATTTCATTATTCCTATAATATGTATATATACACTACTTCCAGAGCACTTGACTCTCATGTATATTCTTCAGATTTACTGAACACCTGATGTGCAATTTCATGTAAAAATTTGCAGGAATCACCTATAAATTCTATAAATTAACCCTTAAGTGCTATAGCAATTTTACTTAGCACCACAGTAAAACATGATGCTATGAAGTGTAACTATTCCCCTCTTGGGGCACAAAGAGCTCTCTCCCAGAATATTTTGCTGTATTTAAGATTGAGAGCAAACATGCTCCTTGCATTGCAAAACATTAACTTCCATGGCTACTTTTCTGTTTGATGCAATTGATGCTTCAAATAAATTGCTTCCCCACTCGATGGTAGTTCCAGTGTTAGAATAATCAGTTTAGGATGAAGTTCATTTGAATGCTGCTCCAGAAGCCATTTCCTGAGGTAATAAAGGTTTTGCAGCTGATGATGTATAAAGGATACTTAGAAAGGCTAATACTGCAGAATACCAACCCAAGAAACAACAAGCTTACCTCTCTTGTCTAGTTCTTATTATAATTGATCCCACTTAATCACATCTGGGATGAGCTCAATTGCTTAGCTGATTATGTTTGTGAAAAGCTGACGACATTTCACATCAATCTGCTATTTGACAAACTGGCTAAGCAGCTCGTGGCAAAACAAAAAAAAAGAGCAGCTTGCCTAAATCTATCAAGGAGGTATGAAGCTGATGAGTTGCTCTTTTCCAAGTTGCACAGGACCTCTGCTTCCAGAAGCAGTAAGTTTTCTTTTGAGCCTTGAGAGAAAACTATTGCTTACAGAGAGGTCCCACCTTTAGGATCTTCCCAGGGATGAAGACAGGCTACCCTCTCTTTGAATCCTTGTTCAACTGGTTGTTAGGACACTTCTCTGTTAGGCTTCTGCATGCAAATGTTATTTTCTAAAGCCACTATCCCACACTTCAGGTCAACTGAAACAAGGAAGGAGACTGTGACATCTTGGGAAGTTTGAATTCATCCTCTCCTTAGTTAGGTCACCTTTACATGGAAATATGATGACAAGAGTCATGGCTTGGACAGATGTGATTGGAAATGAAGTGCTAAACAAACAACTCATATTTATAGAGACAACTTATGAATAAGATATGGTGGAAGGCAAAAATATTACCCTGGAGCTGGACAACACTGACGTTAAGGCAGGAGTCCAAAAGGACCCTCAAGACCAATCAGCCAATGCTCAGATGGCGAAATATCTTGCATATCATAAGCTGTTCTGTATACAGAAAGTATGCAAGGCCAGGCTTTCAGGTATTTTGGGTAGGAGCACCTGCCTCTGGATTCTGGGAAGGTTGACTTACTTATCAGGCAGATGAGTGATCCAGCTGGGCTTTTTTCAATTCATTTGCCCAGACAAAGTAAATCCAGACAGAGCCACTGCACATGTGCACTCCTGTCCAGAACACAGCCCAGAGCTTTGAAACTTTGATAAAAATCCCATCACAAGGTCGAAAATAATCCTGCTCATTTGAGAGCATCTCTGAGTCAATGCAAAGTGCAATGAAGGAGTGCAGGAGGGAACATCACTGTCAGCCAGATTCCACTCTCCTTTACACCAGGGTAATGACTCCATTTAGGTCGAATGAGCAGAAGTCATTCCTGAGTTTCTAAAGCAGGTAAAAGTGAAACCAAATCCACAGAGAAAGCATATTTCTTGAATAAGCTGCTTTTCTTTTCTTTTTTCTTTTTTAATACACTCCTCAAGAGTGGAGCTGCCCTTTGAAGTGAGATGTTACACGAGTTCCTTTCATCTTTTCAATTCATTTATTTTCATCTAATTAAAAAGTACAACAATACAGAGAGGTTCTTGGTATGCATTTAAAAGTAGTTCATTCAGATGCTATTTTTCACCTCTTAGAGATATTCTGTATCACCTCCACATGAAAAAACTGCCTTGGTAAATTTAAGTTCTACATTTCATACATTTACTTGTTTATTCTAAATTGCCATTTACTGGAATTACAATAGCACCAAGGGTATACAGTATCAAGCTTATGGCTGTAGGAACAGACTGTTTTCAGTCACATTTGTGTTCTTAGGTTAGTAATTGCCATCTCGGATATTAGCAGGGGAATGGATCTTAATTGGTCTCACTGCTTTCCAACATCAAAAACCAACATTTGCAAAAGGAGCTATATTTGTTTTGCTTTTCTTTAACTTAAAATACATCATTACCCATCTATGAAACCTTTAGGGCCCTGTTCTGCTCTTTAGCACATCTACCAACTCCTCGTAAGATAAAAGTTCTCAGGTACCTTTCCAGGGTGATTGTGGCTCTCCAGAGGATGTGGTCCCCTCAGTCTGGCTTTGTCTCCCACAGATGATGCTCTTAATTTTTAGCAATTTGCCAGTTCTCCATATTAGTCACTTTCTTAACTGGTCATATTAACACCAACAGCTGAATTTTAAGGCAGCATGACACAATACCAAGCATTTATCTGTGAGGTTTTTGATCCTCTACTAGTAAAACCTTTGGAACAGGACCTGATCCCCAGATCACCAACCTCAGGTGCCCACTCCCTTTGGACTAAATATCTTTGTTTCACACAGTGAATGCCACTGAGGCAAGTAAATAAAATTAGGAGATAGCCTAATGTAATGGGCATGTATGCTCTCATTAAACTGTGCTTTCATAATAATCCAACTTTTGTATAACTGCTTGCACAGGAGCATGTTACAGTAAGCCAAGAATTTAAATAGATCTCTGAATAAGACACCTGCTCTCACCACTTCAGCAACTCCTTTTTACCTCTGTTAGTAGCACATTATACACTCATGAGCAACGATTGTTTCTCACTCAAGGAAAGGAGACTGCTTATCCAACACCTGAACAACTGCCACTTGTGGAGGAGAAAACTGAAAGAATAAATCAATCTGATTTTGTTTCCCAAATGTCCCTGTGTATCTCTCCCTTATGTGCAACTTGGTGAACTTCTAACTGGTAACTTTGCTCACTGCCTGTATCTAGAAAAATCTCCCCCTTTTGCACTGAAATATTAGCAATCCTTGTTACATCAGTCTGAATGACACATTCTGATTTTGTAGATTATCAGTTCCCCAGGGCACTGCCTTTCGGTAAAAATGAGACTTCTGACAACTATGCCTCACAATTACATTCAGCTGTGTGCTATTTTTAAATAATTTAAATTAAATAATTTCTCCTTCTAATATCATTTTCACAACTAATAGTTAAGAATATACTTTAGAACAGATATTTATACAAGAGCTTTTCCCATAAGCCTTCAAATCATACAACAATGAATGAATTATACCTCAGGGATAAAATGCTCACACCCCCATCAACCCCAACATGGACCCTCCAAAGTCAAACAATAATAAAACTTTTTTTTTTTTTCCCCATCAGAAGAGTAATTGGTCACAAAAAAACCCTGCATCACNCATTGTAGATGGACAAAAAAACTTTTTTTTTTTTTCCCCATCAGAAGAGTAATTGGTCACAAAAAAACCCTGCATCACGTTTGTCCCTGGCCAAAGGTTCCCTTCCAAATTCACAAAACAGGCCAATGAGGTTTCATTGCATTGATGGGATGAAGAGGGAGAAACAAAATAGGGAGGGATATTTCCTTGAGGTATATTAAATTTAAGTCTTCAGCAACATGAGGCCTGCTGATTAACTGGCCTCAAAGAATAATATGCTCAACTATCAGCTACTTAGATGTAATTTATACTCATTCATCCTAACTTGTGACTTATTAATGTCAACAAGAACTCCATTAAGCTGCAATTCAATGTGAGCAAGTGTACTGCAAATGATTTTGGTATCTGTCTGATAATTTAACTTTTGATTCTCCCATGATCAAATATCAATAATCCAAATGTTCACACCTCTGCGTCCCATGGGAAGGTAACATCCAGTTATAACTCCAAGTAATAGTTAAAGTGAGCAATTAGCAAAGTGTCTTTGCATAAACTGTTCACTGATCATTATGAGTAATGAATCATTAATAAAAATTCAAAGGCCTTTTTTTTATTTTCTCCTTAGGAGGGAAGACAGGATGAAAGACATTCTGGAGATTAATTTTTCATAGACAATAATCTGACCAGCTGTAATCATTTGTCCATGTTCAGTATAAACGTATTTGTTTAATTTTTTATTTCCTCAAGAAGATTGAGATGCAATCTTTCATCCTTAAACAGGTGCATTTGGGGATAAAGAATAACTTTGTAATGAACTGTTAAAGACAAATAAATTTAAAATTTGGCAGATAAATAAGGCTCCACTTGAACATGAATTTATTCTTAAAAATCCACATGTAAAAATATCGCTGCCAAATCATATGTGCCAGTGAGGCAGACTCAGATCAATGACCTTGGCCACTGTTACCAGCAACTCATCCTCAGATAACAGAGAAAAATCCTCGTGAGTGCTTTCCAATGAGTGGCCTTCATTCTACAGAAAGGTCTGTGCCTCAACGCAGGGGTTACTGCAATGAATAAACCTTATTTCCACTGCAGACAAAAGTGAATCCAGCAACATTTCTGAGCACTTTATTTCCTCAGTTTGGGGGTGGGATGAAAAGACTTCTCTGATCCCATCCAGAAAGCTTATTTCTCTAGGCATAAAAATTCTTTCCTGATCTATTTTTCAGAGGCAAGGTATACCCAAGACTAGCAGAATCCACTGGGAGCTGTGAACAAAAACAGGTTCTTCACTATTAAGCCCATCATGTTAAACCATTGTGTGTTGAGCCACCATCTGGGGCAGATCTGCGCTTCCTTCATTGCAACCTGCAAACTAACTTAAATAATTTCAAACATTGGTACTGTCAGTAAGACAGAGACTTAAAAAGTACTCATGATCATGAGGGATCTGGACAGGCTGGATCGATGGGCCAATTGTATGAGATTTAAGAAGGCCAAGTGCCAGGTCATGCACTTGGGTCACAATAACCCCATGAAATGCTACAGGTTTGGGAACAGTGGCTGGAAGGGTGCCCTGCAGAAAAGGACCTGGGGGTGCTGGTGGACAGCCGGCTGAACATGAGCCAGCAGTGTGCCCAGGTGGCCAAGAGGGCCACCAGCATCCTGGTTTGTATCAGAAACAGTGTGACCAGCAGGAGTAGGGAAGTGATCGTGCCCCTGTACTCAGCACTGATGAGGCTGCACTGTGAATACTGGCCTCAATTTTGGGTCCCCTTCTACAAGAAGGAGATTGAGATGCTGGAGTGTGTCCAAAGAAGGGCAATGAAGCTGGTGAAGGGTCTAGAGAAAAGTCTTATGAGGAGTGGCTGAGGGACCTGGGATCATTTAACTTGGAAAAAAAAGAGGCTCAGGAGAGACCTTCTCGCTCTCTACATCTCCCTGAAAGGAAGTTGAAGGAAGGTGAGGGTTGGTCTCTTCTCCCAAGTAACAAGAAATAGGACAAGAGGAAATAGCCTCAAGCTGCATCAGGGGAGATTTAGATAGGATATTATGAAAAATGTCTTTATCAAAAGGGGTGTAAAGCCCTGGAACAGGCTGCCCAGGCAAGTAGTGGAGTCACCATTTCTGGATATATTTAAAAGACAAGTAGATGTGGCACTTAGGCACGCAGTTTAGTGATGGACATTGCAGTGTTAGGTTTATGGTTGAATCAATAATCTTAAAGGTCTAACCGAAAGGACTCTATGATAGTGATACCACAAAAAAAAGGAAGTGGGGGAGTAAAGGTTCTCAGCAGAAATGAATATTCATGGAATCATAGAATATTCTTGCTGGAAGGCAGGAAGTTATAAAAATAAAAAGAAACGGAGACTTTCCATCTTCCTCCATCACTGCCTATACTATTAAGTTTCCAATTAGAAAGAAACACAGAGAAAGTTCCCATCTATACTTTCCTGATGTAGCCACAAAACCATCTAAGGCAAAACTCATAGGGACAGGAGAGCTTCTTGCAAACGTTGCCTTCAAGGTGGCTCAGGAACTGTGCAGAATCTCCCCAGATGCCAGGTCCTGCTAAATTACAGTGAACATTCAGGTCCAGCTCTTCTTCTGCTGTAATCCAGGGAAGTGTTGAAGGCATCACAGGCCAGCTGGACTCTGAACCACACATCTACATAGCAGCTATCTTCATGGGAAACTGCACTTCTTAACATCCTCCCACTCACCACTGACTCAGATAAAGTACAGTTTTAAAAAATGGAATGAGTATTAGTGGATGTCAGAAGCCTTCATGCACATGCTGAATATTTTATAGCTGTTAGCAAGAATATCATGTTATCGGTGTTTGTTGTCTTTTACTTCTGATGTGACTGTGCACATACATGGAACTGTCCATAGTTGGTGGCATATGCCAACTACAAGTAGTAAAAAAAAAATAAATTACATAGCAAGACATGCTACACCAAACCAGGTGTATCCTGGCAATCAACTGTTTTACTGCAAAACCTACCAAGCTATCTTTCCACTTTGGGACCTAGAGAAGTACTATAATATGCAGACCTCTTCCAATGTATTTTTTTTATTTTTCAGCACTGTTATGAGGCTTGCTAAGACTTTACGCTACCCTGTGAGGTCAACTGGTAGCATCTCACTCAAAAGATGAGGACACGGAAGTTGAAGAAATAAGTGACTTTTCTTTCCAAGGACCTGCTCTAACCGCTTTGCCAAGCTTGGTCTAGATATTGGGAGATACCAAATTTCAAGAAAATTGAACTCACAAGAGTGATACTGGATTAGCAAATACTGCTAATTTCTCATTCGATTAAGTAGTCTGCATCTTATATTGCAGAAAGTCAAGACTCCTTTCCATGTAATGGCCTCTCCTCTTCAAGAAAGGGGCAGTGATGGAGACCCTAGGAATATCATGTGCTCATGCCATAAACAAAGGCAGCTGCTTTAGCTTTTGTAGGTGTCCTGGACCTGCATTGATAAGGCAGTAACTGGAGGAAGTTCTCGAGGTCTTCGAGACATCTGAGCCCAGAAGACAGGATCACCTCAACTAACAGTTTAAGGAATCAGGAAAATTCTGGCATGTTACCTGTCGCTGCTGATGCTTGAAGTAGGGAGCACAGAGACATGACTGGCTTTGACAGAAAAGAGTATGAGTCAGGAAGATGAGAAGACAGCAAGGTAAAGAAGACAGCAAGAGGGTTAGGAGTTGTGCCATTCTCAACAGAGAAATAAAAAAATTAATATTCACAGAAAACAAGATAATGAGTGGGTGAAAAAAGCAGAGATGTTTATAAGCTAAGATGAATTATGTGGGCTACAAAATGGAGGGATCAGAGCCTTCAAGCAGGGCACCTGACTAGTATGTGGTAGAAAAATAATCACAAATAGAAAACGTGCTAAAGGAAACACAAATATAAGAGACATGGTGGTGAAGAAAGCAGAATTCTTTAGAACTGAAATCTCTTTGGTGAGATGTTCAATCTCGGCAGGACTATAGGCTATGTAGCTATGCAGGAAAAAACATTTTTGGGTAACACCTGATACTTTTCTATCACTCTCACAGAAATGAACACTCCTTAACTTCCCTACAAGTAAAAACAAGATAACAGAAATGGTTGAGTTCAGTTATTCATTAACATCAGAGACAACATCAAACAAAACCTGCTACAAATAAAACAATTACCTGAAAAATGGCTTTTACAGTTATACAATACATGATGGAGGAATTTGACTGATAGAAACCCTGATCATAAGGATTACAAGTTTATGTGGAGTTTATGGGGCACAGACAGATAAGCAACCTCAAAATGAGGTTTTGAATGTGACTGGGGCAAAAGGAGATGTAAGTGAAACTACTGTCAGGAAAATTGAACTGAAGTCACCGTATACTTAGATATAGAGACCTAAAATTACCTGAAGTTGAGTTTCAAAAATGCATGGAATTTGCAACCCAAAAGAATGAAAAAACAAAGACAATGAACTTTTAGATAAGGCTTCCAGCTATAACCTGCACTAAAAAAAAAATCTGAAGAGAGATTTTAGAACCGTATAGCTGGCGTGGAATAAAAAATTGCTGCTCAATGAAGGCAGCTACTGTTGGAAAGACAGAAAGGACACAAAAGTGAGAATTTCCAAGAACCAAGCCCTGATAAAGCAAATTAAACTGAACAGCAAACTGTTCTTTATATAAAATCAAAGGAAAACATAAATAATATATAATAATATACATAATATATAATGAAATAAGGAATATAAATAAAAAGAAAAGGACAATGACTTATTCAAGAAGCAATGAGCTGGAAGAGAAAAAAGAGTCTGAAAATAAATGAGTACTTGGCTTCAGATTTTAACAAGGACTCTGATGAAAAACATAGGTTAGGACCGGGTGACTCATGGCTGAAAGTGTGTGGAAAGTGTAAAA
The DNA here is from genome assembly GCA_013400335.1 of Eurystomus gularis. NCBI lineage: Eukaryota > Metazoa > Chordata > Aves > Coraciiformes > Coraciidae > Eurystomus > Eurystomus gularis. The sequence goes on along the minus strand of VZZY01010436.1, from coordinate 14,363 downwards.
ATTGAAGTTACTGCAACTGGTGTGGAAATCACTTCAAAGATTTTAATGTACTTGAACACATGCAGACAGACAATGTCCCAAAATAGTAAGAAATTGGCATGAAAAACTCCCAAGTCCAATAACACAGGCCAGTAAACAAATTTGTCAAATAGGGAATTGAAAACAGAAAACACAATATTTCTACTAAAGAAAGGGAAACAAAATGATCCAGGCAACAACACATCTGTTAGGGTGACCTCACAGTACTATGTACATCCTGAAAACAAGTTCTGAATGAAAGGACAATTAAATGAGTAAATAAAAGCACAGTCAAATGCACCATGGATTGTGCCAATGGAAAATCAAGCCCAGAGAGGCTGCCATTTTAAGACCACATTATTTTTCCAGGCAAAGGAAATGCAGAACTAATTTATCTGGATTTCAGTAAAACTTCACCTCTAGTGCTATATGAGAAGTTATTACAGAATAAGGAATATTAGAAGAGTGCTAAAGCAGGCTAAGAAATCGTGCTGAAAGGGGAACTATTAAGCTAGGAACAGGTTATCCGTTTAGTTCCTCAAGCACTGATTTTGGGACAAATATCTCTTTCAGTAGTCTCAGTAATGATCCTGGCATAAAAGGGAGGAATGTGAAGATAAAACAGGCCGCAGAAGTGAAATCTGGAGATTGTCAATGCAGAACCTGTGGCTGTATATTGTGTGTAGTAAAGAGCAGATATATAGTTTAAAACCCTAAAAATAGAAACAAGAGTAAATGTATAATGTGCTATAGTGTATGGTACATACATCATCATGCATAAACCCTATTAAGCCATTAGTGATTACTGATGTTAACTTTGGCCATGAACTGAAAAAGTATCATCTGAAACATCAGATTTATTAGTTGATCAAATCAGTTATCAGCCATCAACATGACAGACAAGAAAACATGCTAGGACTTACAGATAGAAAAATAATAACACCATTAAAAACATCTGGTAAGATTTTCTGTGGCATGCTGCGTATGCTGATCAGAGAAAAGGAAAGCCCATCTCATAAAAGTGTTCAGTTCACTTCGTATGGAAATTCAGAGCTAAGTAGAATTGCTCTTGGTAGGTCTAGAGATGGAAAAGATGGGTAATAACCAGGGAGGAAAAAGAGCTACAGAAGAAAATGCAGATAAAATCACCAAACCGACCACAAGATAATATAGACTGCAAATTAGAAGCCTTGTGTCCATCCAACATACAAGACTATAGAAGAATTTTCCAACAGGAGTAGCAGGAACAGGCCTCCCTCCCCTGTGCCAAAGGTCTCCCCTCATTCTGCACACAGGCTCAGTATAAGGAAGGAATTATATAGTGGGTGTCTTTCACAACACATAGGTTGACTACAAGACAAGGTTTTTGCCCCTTCTAAGAACCTAATAAGTGGAAATGCCAAAATAGCAACTCCTCTCGTTTTATGAAAATGACATACATACAGAAGCTTGTAACTTTGGGAACCTCTGAAAACCCTGAAGTCATCCCTCTTGATGATTTTCCTCTGTCGAAGTCAGTTCCATCTGACATCCAATTAAGGTGGACCTGTCTTGTACAACATCAGTTGTATAAAGAGACTATTGAGACAAGAGCAAAAGAAAGGCACTTACTAACAGCTTTTTTTTCTTATAGATTTGCATGCATGTTCTACAAGCCTGACAATATGGCATATTGACTAGTTCCATATGCTTCCAGTAGGGGAGGTCTCTGATGATGGTGGTGAGGAATAAAAAGATAATTTTATTTACATTAATTGTCATGAAAGTAAAGGTGATCTCAACAGCTGTATGATTTTATAAAACAATACTAACACAGTAAAAATAGAAATACCCACCTCCATGATATTTTTTTCACATAAAAGTACATAAATTCTCTCTGCCTCAATCATACCAGACACAAAAGAGTTGTCAGGAAGTAAAACTGTACAGTGACATCGTAATACAAAATACTCATTAAAAACTCAACATGCACCAATACAGTAAGTCATCTATTCTCTCTTATCAGTAAAAGCATTTTCAAAACTCAGCTCTCAATGAGTATGTAATCCTCCTGGTTGGAAATATATTGAGTTTGCATATGTTATGGAGAGTGTACTGATGAATGTTAAGCTATAAAGGTTGCATGCAAGTTTCACAGAACTGCATCCCCCCGCCACGGAAAAAAAGGCATGTTTTCTATAAAAAGCCCACCAGAGAACAGTTTCTCATAGATTGTTTACCAACCAAAGACTAACCAGGGCCAAAATGAAACTACTTGCTCCTCCACTACCTTTGATGTTTCAGAGACACGCAGCCAGGTAACCAATGCTTGTAAAATAATGATGTCTAGCATGAGTAGAAATATCCAAGAAAAGAACCAGCTGAGGTTGCTCCAAATACAGTACTGTCTCTTTAGACTTGCTGACCTCTGGAGAGAGCTAAATATGGCAGAAAACAGGCAGCTCTGCATGCAGGGAATTCATAATAATATTGTCAGGAAACTATAATATCACTTGAAAGTATGCTTCGTACTATACACGTAAGGAAGTTCTTTGAAAAACACAGCCTTAGGAAAACAGCACACAAAGCAAAAAGAAAATTTACGCTCATTGAGTTGACCCAGGCTTTGATGTGGCCAAAAGGGTGCTGCAGTGTTGGACCACAGTGCGATGGCAGCTCCACTCGGCTTGGCTGCCAGACTCTCAAATTTCCCAACACACACACACAAAAATTGTGTTAACAGAATGGGAGCTCCCCAACAGCAGAAAGTTCCCAGTGGAAAATAAATAAGAATTTGGAGAGAAAAGGTACGTGGAGCTACCATTCACAAATACTGTATACAGTTTTTAGGGAACTACAGGAAGCATAGTAGTATAAAGCCTAAAATACCACCCATCCAATATTTTGGTGGTCAAAGTAACCTATGATTTTAAATTTACATAAAATACTAGTCTTCTATGCCAGAGAGCAGAAATGTGGGATTTCGTACAGCAGTCTCACATGGCACCTCAAAATGTCACAATCAGTAGGTCACTGCAAAGTTTTGCCTTCAAAACAAATACTCACGTAATGAATCCTAAATATATTTCAGATATTTTAATCTCTTAACATACGTAGAAAACCCTATATAACATCTAATAAGACTTATCGGGCCATTCAGTATTTTGCTATAACAGCTACGCTTTTATAAGGCTTCTTTCCTTCACCCTCTGTTTCCCATATATGTTAATGTTTGCTTTAGTGGATATAATTAATGAAAAAAATCCGGTTGAGATTAGATTTCATTTACAATTAATGATGAATGTGTCAAAGTATTACGATGTTGTTTATCACGCTGCTTGCAATGTAATTGTGTAATAATACCAAGACTTGCTATATGACAGTTATTTAGCATTTAAGTCTTCTTAAGATACTCTGCAGAGTATCCTGAATGTTAACTATGGGAAGATTATTTTATACAAAAGCAGCTTCAGGCAAAATGTAGCGACAAGTTGCTAGAGCCCAGCAAAAGCTCTTAAATCTTATGTCATCTACAAGCTGAAATATAATAATTAAATAATTTAGACATGTTGTAAAGCTAATGAGAAATCCAAAGGATAAAATTAAAAATTGACATTAATAGGGCAGCTTAATCACATGAGGAAAAAGACAGTCTTTGTTCTTTCTGATACCATTTCTGAGGAGTTATCTTCCTTTTCAATGGGTACATACACACAAAAGATTGAAACCTAAGATCCTGAGAGGGGAAAAAAAAGTAATAACTTAGGATGCCATAGGCATGGAGCTCAGGGTATTTTAAGGTAAGTCTTAGGTGTCCTGGTTTGGGGTTTTTGTCTCTGTAGTCACTAAATTAATTTTGTTTCCACCTCAGACGTAGTTCTAAAAAATTTTCTGCTCTCAGGGGGTCCCCATTGTGCATTCAGCTGTATGCTTGTGAATCCTCTCACTGGCCTTGGGCCTTCTTCTGCAATGAATGTGCAAGTTTGCCCTGAGGAGCTGTGTCCCAGCACAGCACAGAGATGCTTTCGGTCATCTCAGATCCAAAAGGGAAGAAATAGTTTCACGTGTTGCCCGTGATGACTAAACAAGGACAACTGATTGCTACGTGTCTTTACTGCAAAAATATCAGGCATGGAGTGAAACAAAAAAGAATATGTTCATTATTTCTGTAGGTAGTGTAGTTAAAATGAAACATTGTTAATGCTCAAAGTCTAGATGCAAGGTTTAGTTTAAGAGAAAATATACAAGTATATAGAAAATCAGTTCATTTAGGGATATTGTTTTCAAGATGTGACATGCTGAAAACTCATATTTAAAGTTCAGCCTTCACAATGGACTTTGTTAATTTGGCTGTAATTTCTCACTTTAACATAGCATTCCATGCATATATGACACGGCATGTACAATTTACTATTGTGCTGTAATTTCATCCTCCTAAACTCAAATACGCTTCAGGTACATGGTTCCAGTCTCTTATCAAAAAGCACAGTTCACATTCTTCTGAAAACAAACCAAAAGTGCTTACAGTTCAACTGAGACAAAAACCACATGCAGTCTTCCATTGCATTCTGCCACTCTTGTAGAAAAAATTCTAAACCATCATTACTTTAGTATAAACCAATAAATAAGTATTACTAATATCTTGTTGCTATGTCTGAACTGCAAAAAACCCCTATCTGCAGTTCCTTTTCAGTTGTTACCCATTAAAATAATTGATCGTCTGTGTTTTCATGACAAGTATATTCTCTAGATTTTAGGGTATCCAGCGAACCAGCTCTGTTTAGGGTATTGCGTGTCTAATATTGTGTATTTTTTGGAGAAGGGATATGCCTAATAATACACTGTCACAAACATTTTGCCTAATGCAGTTTTGCATTTACTAAAGTTTTTAAAGCTACATTTGTTATTGGAATTCAGTTCTACAGATACCATGTTTAATAGAACTAATGTTTTTGTTCAATTAGCTATTGTAACTTCTACTAAAATTCTAGTGTTCAAACTCACTGGAGCCATTTCAGAAGCTTCTTTGAGAAAACCAGAATACATTAGTGAGGTAAGTGGAAGATTTTTGAGAGGTACAACATCTGATATTGGTATATCCATCATCACAAAAAGCCTGAAAGATTTTAAGCTATGCAAAAAGAATCAGCATTTTTTAGCACCTTCTGTCATCATAATAACAAATGCAAATGATGGAATGGACTGCAGAAAGTATTGATTATCCATAGAGATTAATATTGATTAGCCAGAGAGATCCCGGTAGAATTTGACTCTCAAGAAGCACTTGGCCCCAGGCCTGTGGAGTTTGGCTTCTAATTTAAAGGTGACCCCCAGAGCGTTTGACCTGTTCTAATGACATCCCTGCAAGCAGCAGCAGCAAGCTCTATGGGCAGATTTATCAAGGCTTGTAATCAGAATTTGTGACTCTTTCTCCCTCACGTCCTCCTTATGCTGGCAGGCAGATGTCACCAAGTGGAGTGTTTGTGCAGGTAGACTGAGAAAGAGCACCATGCTGCTTGCTTCTGTTCACAGCACTGGTGTGTACAGCAGGAGATGGTATGCGAGGTGTTTTCTGGAGAGACTGGCAGGGACACACACTGCTGGCTCCCATCATGGGATGTCCTTACAGAGTACTGGTGCCTATATGCAAGTTCTCTATCCTTCAGATGTTGCACTTTCCCTTGGTGTCAGTAGGTGCCACCTGCTATGTTACCTTTGCTCGCACTTTTTCCCCAAAAAGATTGAAGCTACTATTTCTAATTAAAAATTAAGACTTTCATCAATGTTAAGGGAGTCTTATCTTGACTTCCTTCCCTGCTTCTGGGCAGATATGTAGCACTTGATTCAGTTTACAACCAAACTAAATCCCTGCAAACCATCCACTGATGCAGATGAATGTAACTCAAGTTGTTACAGAATTCTTTTCTAGGTACTTTAGAGATAAAAGTCTGTGGAGAGAGCAAAGTTAATTAGTCACAAAAGTCCAAGTCACATACACTCTGTAGCTGCATGCCTGGAAGCATGAAACTCAGCACTGGACGAGGTGGCAAGTACTGGGCCAGGTGGCAACCATCACTAGATCGATATCTGGTGTTATCTGGATGCCTGGAGGAGTGTGAGACGAGGGGGAGGCCTTGTGGTCCCAGTCCCCCATCTTTCCGCCCTGAAACAAAGGAGCCATTACCTCCACCATGCAGGTGTAAATTGACGGACTTTGTGACATTAACATAAGCGATATGATTAACTATAGTCATCCCCACCCACACGTATACCCTGGTGATGCAATGTGGAAATTTGAGTATAAATATCACCTCAATCGTGGCCCAAAACTGGGGAACAGGACTCGGAACCACACCGATGACTGGACGGATTGACGAATTCGCCCTCTCCGCCCCTCCCCACTCGGGACGCCGTGTGGGTAAGATTATTTACCTCAGCTCACGCTGAGTGATATACTTTTCCTCCCCGGGTGTATTTCACATTTCTCCTCAGGTGCATTTCTGTGCTTCCCCGAGTGTATTCTTGTTTTGTTTCCCCTTTATCTTTTCGTTGCGACCGTACTGTCTTGTGCTCCACTGTATTTCTGTTCACGGGCTGATCTATCAGCCAGGCGACCGGGCTTACAGCGGGCAAATTGTTGTTAGCGTGTGTGTGTGTGTCGGTTTTAGTGTGTTGTTGTTATAATATCAGTTAACCGTAGTGTACCTGTAGCTCTTAATTTATCACCGGCAATCCAAAAGAACCTGCAAATGTTGCTGTAAATAAACGGTTATTATTTGTTTCCCCGATTTGCGTCTGTCGCACATTCGGTGCCGGCCTCACAAGACCGGACTTATCCCCCCCGTTTTTGAAACAAAGTCCTAAATGTTTACCCTTATTAGAGTACATTGGACAATTTCCAAACAATTGTTCACAAGCACCTGCTCAGGAACACATTCAACCATTCAACTCAGCCAGCTACCTTGCACCAGTCTGCACAGATGGTCAGCTCAATGCTGCTAACTACAGTTAACAGGTTATGAATTAATACCTCGTGTCCTACCACAGACATTCCCATAAAGAGATGATAATGAAATACAAGCAATGTACATTAACCTAAATGCAACTGTAAGTTTACTACCTTCATTTGCATGTTTTCCTCAATCACTATTTAAAATGAAATCTTAGTGCAGCTCTGACTGACCTTTTTGCAGTGCCTGCTTACAGAAGATAAATACTGCTCTCCTGGTTTTTGAAGGTGAACTGGAGCTTAAAAAAAAAGAACTGCAGGTCCCATTTTGAGACATTATAGGCTCTGTTTTCAGGTGCTAGGAATAGCTACTGTCCTGCCAACTAACATCGATGCTGGATTTCAGAGTTTAACACAGGCTGGGGAAATAAAATCTGCGGCCGCTTTCAAAAACTGTGTTGAACAGCAAAGATACTTATGCTAAATTCAAACAAATAAAAATTTTATGGAACTTGAAAAAGAAAGATGCTCCAGATCTCTCAAATACTAAGAATTTCCTTTAATCATAGGCTATTTTACTCCTTTGTGGAGTCAAAGTACTCTGGCAGATTGCATACTGTATAACGAACTGCAAGTAATCAGTATTATGCACATCTAAGACACAAAGCTGCACAGAGAGACTGTCTAAAAACAGGATTACATCTGGAATAGGATAAGAATTCCCTAAAGTGACTAGAAAAAGAGAAAATATTTCATCTCAGAGTCTCTGAAAAACACAATTAACATGACTGTTTAACATGCGAGGATTGCTTTAAAGTATCGAGGGACTATTTGAAGACAACATAAAGAAGACACCAAATAAAATCCATTATAAACAACAATACCACCATACAGGCTATGCTGTACTTAACCTCTCTCTTCAGCAAGATTGTGTACCATTTGTTAATATCAGTTGAGTACTTCAAGTCAGGAGCAGTAGCAATGGAGCACCACAGAGCATTTCTTCATTTGTAAGATGAAAAACAAAATCCTTTCTTTTTCTAGTTCACTTGCTCTCTTTTTATAAAGGGCTGATGAATCCTTTCAAATCAAAACAGCGAGGTGCAGTTCTTGGGAACAGCAGCAACACACATACCTGGTCTAAGGAAACAATGCAAGTTAGCACATTTCCGCTGTTCTACCACCTGAAGTGTTTTGATACATCCTGAGTAGCCCATGGCTGATGTTTATGCGAAATAAGGGCCAAGTCCTTGCAACGCTCCCTCTCAGAGACACTGGGTCCTCACTCAATGTTCTAGAAGACTTCTCTGGAAAAGCATCTGCTGTGTTTAGTCAATCCAGGGGCCATATAACTCTTTTACTGTGTAAGTACAAATTAACTCTGCTTGCCCAGGCATACATAATTTATATTTAAGGAGGTAACATTGTTAGGAGCAAACAGTCTCTCTAATGGAAGGTCAACTCCACATAAGAAAAAAAATCTTCATCTAGGAAGTTGCTTTGAAGTTGAACCAGCTCAACCACATTATTTTTCAGTGAGAAAAACATGCTGATAAAACTCTTCACTTAAGCAAAATATATCGTATAGAACAGAAAAATCCGTGTTTACTTCCAACACAGTCAGCTAAAATCTCATTCTTCAACAACGAACACATTATGGCAAGAGGAGGTTAGAGATAAACTAAATTGAATATAGTGTAATTATATATAATTGTAATTGTACTGGCAATTATTTTTTCTTAATTTGAATCTTTATCAAATGGCTGAGGAAATATTTATAATGTAATTGTTATGCACACTAGCACAATTGTAATTCACACTGCAAATACAGGGCATTCTCTGAAGCTTTTCTTAAGAGTCAAATATAGTCAAGGGATTGCAAAACAAAACCAGAAAAACAATGGAGTGAAAACAGGATAATGAGTCAACATTTCATTGGAATAATCTTACAAGGATGATCATAAAAATGTAATTTATTTAAAAAGCCTGCAAAACTGTCACAAGTATTTAGTCTGAATGTCAACATTTTCTACCAACGCAGGGTTTCGGCAAACAGGATTATTACTGATGCATCTCATATGTGCCAAGAAGGTCTTATTCTCTTAGGATGCTGCTATAAGGCAATGCTAAAAGGGAAAAGACAAACTTTGAACTTTTCAGTCATAAAGAAATTCTCATTTTAAATGGTAATCAAATTGCCAGGATGAAAAGGATTCAAGGTTTTATCACTCTGTTGACTATATGTTCCGTGCAATCAGGAAAGTAATTTGAAATAAAAATTTAAGACAGAATGTTGGAAATAGTACAAGGTAACACTGTCTTCTCAGATCTGCCCAGAGACTGCAAGAAGGCTCAGCAGGGACCTGAAGTTCTAAACCTAATTGGGGCTGTCTAGATATGTACATTATTAAATAAATAGAGAAAACATGATTGACACCATGCCTCACTGCATTTTAGTTGCCTGAGGTTGCAGAATCAAGTTCATCTCTGAGTGTAAGATGCTGTCTAAAAATCAATCACTAACATAAACAGTGTTCACTTACGCTAGGTAAATTGAAATTAAAAAAAACAACCCATAGTTCTATAATGAAACTGCTAACTGTAATTTTTTCCTCCTTTCAGGATTTGGGTTTATTCAGATGTATATTACAAAGGAGATTATTTTACTTACACTGTGCAGTTCAGCTTAATGTCATGCAAAGACTGTCATAAACATCTTGTTTTCCCCCCTTTTTTTCTGCAAACTGAAACAGATGCCAAAGATATTTTCCCTTATGGAAATCAGACAAATGGTACTGTCATTGCTTTCTTTTTTTCCTGCAGATCTGTAATGCATATAGTAATTATATCACCATGGGATGTCAAATCACTGTGGTATATGAAGCCAGAAGTCTCTGTTGCAATTGATAACTATATGTTCCAGTAAAAATGAAGTTATACCGTGCTTTGTTTTAAATTTAAGAACCACATTTCATTCCTGCAATAAGGCTATTCCCTAGAAAATAAGCTCTGTTAGAATTCTGATTTTGGCTTATGGAGAAATGTGCAAGAGGCAGAAGACAGTGTCTGGATGCTTCTTTTCAGTGGAGTGCCAGCAAACACTGTCTGATTTAATTGTATCTGAAACTTGTAAGGCAAGTTTTATAAAGAGAGGTAAACAGATCTCCCAGCTCTAGCGGTTGGTCCCATAAATTAGGTTACTGAAACTTATAAGCCTTGCCTAAAACAGTCAAGCCATTATAAGTTTACTGAGCTGCTATGCTGGTGTTTTCTGTAACATCAAGTTCCTCTGATGTTTTCTAAACTTTAATCTGTAGCTGTAATCAATAGGCACCTCAGCACAGCCCAGAGAAAAGGCGAGGAGGAGACAGCTTCTGGTTTTACTTTCTGAGCAGTTAAGTCTACAGACATGCTAACAGCAAGGCGGGACAGATCAGCCAACAAAATTAGAAACAGTTGAGAACATAGTGCTGTAGCTTTTGCTCACCGTCTGACTGCTGTGACTGAGCAGCCTGTTAGCCAGGTCACTGCCGGAGTCACTGTTCGGTCAGCCAGAATTCAGAGGCAAAGGATATAAAACAGGGCTTACACACAGGACCACGCAGTATCAAAAAATTAACACTTCATGAGACGTGGGGTCTTACGCCTCTGTTACTCTGAATATTAGCTACAGGCTTTATCTCCAGTAAGCCTGGAGGAAGAAAATGTTCTCAGTTTAAGTGGGAGGAAAAAATACTTGTCATGCAATATGCTGCATCCATCCCTACGGCTCAGGTATTGTTTGGTCAGTAATTCCATGAAAAAAATGTACTAGTGGCATACTCTCCTCCTTGTTTGTGTGCATCCAGCTTTCCTTTCCTTCATGTCATTTGCACCTTGAAAATGTGTTGACAGAGCAATTTGTGGACATAAATATAGCGAGTGAATACTACTTTTCCTCCACCCCCTTCAGGACACCCACACAAGAGCATATTTGACAGACTTGTCAAGTATTTTCACACCTTTTCAATATGTCACTATAGATTAAAAAGTATCTGAATGAACCCTACATGGTATCTAATGATGGTTGGGCTTTCCTTGTTAAATTCTTTGTCTGAGGGAAAAAAGTTTCAGAAATGTTAAATTAATGGATTATTAATCTTTAACTTGGAAAAACAGTAGACAGAAGAAAAGTTTACTTAAATAAGATGTTCTGCTGAGAATTCCTATGATCATATAAATTTTTAACATTCCTGCAGCTATTTAAATAGCTGAAGGTAGATCTCGTTGGCTGTTATAACTGCTTCATTAACTACAAAATGATCTCTTCAAGATTCACATTCACCCCTTTAGCTCATAATTTAAATAAACCAGGCTAGGATAAGAAATCTTCCTTTATCTTTGACTCACAGTTCTGATTGCCAAGCATTTGTGTTCATCAGACAGGAAGGGAGCTTAAATGAGAACTTATTCTGTACTCCCTGCATGGGAGAAGTATTTGTTAATTTACATTTTCTTGCACATGGAGAACTGAAATAAAACTGGTATTTGTTGTACTTTAACCATAGTTATACTGTAAGTTTGATTTGTCAATTGAATTTCTAAAAATTTCATATAGTTGATCTTAAAAGGTAGCACACCTGCTAAGGTATGCACACTATCACACTAAGGATTTGGTGACCATGTTAATAGCATGCAGGTTTTAGAAAAATGTTAGGGAATATAAAATGAATATATCTACATTTCTATACATATTTCATATAAATGAACACTGCAGGTGTGTTCATACTGCAGATGTTAATCTTCATATACTTTGTTCCATAATAGAAGGATTTACAGAAACCAGTTGGGGTGTCTGCTACAAACTGGCACACTAACAACTTAGGAGCCCCTTTGCCTTTAACAGGAGAAGTACAGCACAGTTTGATTCACGGTTTGTATAGAAGCTCAAACCATTCAGATGTCTTTTTGGCTGGAGTTAAAGTTTTACATCAGTTCCATTAATAATGTTTACCTGTGCTCTGGTGTGAACTTACATAAGCAACACAGTTTAACAAATACAAACAAGAAAATGATGAAGGTGCTCAACCTTCCTGGAAACGCAATCATGCTAAAAAAAAAAAATAAATTCGCTTCTATATATCCTACTATTTAAAACATTTTGCATGCCAAGTCCTTTATCAAGTTCTGGTTAGCCACACCACAGCATTTAGTCCTCACTAAAATTTAAGATTGCGCCTTGCGTCAGAGTATAGCAGTATGAAGCTGTCACATCTATAATGTGGACTTAGACACAGTCAGAGCTTGCAGGGAAGATTTTTTCCATAGTTACCTGTCTACTGGTAAATCAACTGTGCTTTTGTGCTTATGCGTGTCCTTATATATATTCACATATATAAAATCCCAAATTCTTTAGAAAATGTCAGCTGAAGTGCATGGTCCTACTTCTTCTTGGTGATCGAATTTAATCACCACATTCATTAAATGCCAAGAATGTAATTCTTATGAAGAATTAGAGAGGTGGTTTTCCTGCTCATCCTCAATTCTATAGCAATCTGCCTAGGAAAATCAACTAGAAATGTCTAGATAGAGAATCAATGAGAATTCATGTATTTTTAAAATCAATTTAAATGATTAAAAGGGATTAAATTTGGCATATAGAATGTAATCAAAGGTCTCCTGTTGAGTCCAAAAGGAGATGAATTGGGCCAACAGGTCTCTCCACAGCAGCTCTGTCACTCTCCTCCCAAAGAGCTTATGCTATTCTTGTTTACTGTTATTCCCATTTTATTATTCTCATTTACTGTGTCATGTTTTTGCAAGTTTGCAAACGCTGTTCTGAGACTTTTAGCACAACAGAGAGCAACCTCTGCCGGGCTACATGTGCTGTGCAAGCAAAGGGTCATACTCAAGTAAGTACAAATACTTTCAAAATCTTGAAAGTTATGGTGACAGGAAAATGAAAAAAAAAATACTGTGACCTTGCAAATACTACAGTAGGTTCAGTATGAAATTACTAGTAAATATTGAATATAGTGTTGCTAACCATAATCGTGTTCAGTTTGGGCACCTCACCACAAGGGGCTGAAGCATGTCCAAAGAAGGGCAACGAAGCTGGGGAATAGTCTAGCACACAAGTCTTGTGAGGCACAGCTGAGGGAACTGGGGTTGCTTAGCCTGGAGAAAAGGAGGCTCAGGGGAGACCTTCTCGCTTTCTCACAACTACCTGAAAGGAGGCTGTAGTGAGGTGGGGGTAGGTCTCTTCTCCTAAGGAATAAGCAATAGGACAAGAGGAAACGGCCTCAAGTTCCATTAGGGGAGGCGTAGGTAGGAGAAATGTCTTGACCAAAAGGCCTGTAAAGTCCCAGAACAGGGAAGTGGTAGAGTCACCATCCTTGAAGGTTATTTAAAAGACATGTAGATGTGACACTTAGGGACATGGTTTAGTGGCGACCTGGCAGTGCTGGGTTAATGGTTGGACTTGGTGATCTTAAAGGTCTCTTCAACCAAAATTATTCTATGATTCTAAATTACCTGTATATTACAGGAGAATGATGAAGTTTTATCAAATACTCCCTTTGGACCAAAAGATGTCTGCCTTTTACATTAAGAAGCCACCTAAAAGTGACACTTTCCCATAAAATACCTGCATTTCAGTGAATAAACAGTCAAAATTTCAACAAATGACTTTCATAATACTTTTCAGAAAGAGCAAGATGTCAAATTTTATAGGTACTCTGGCAACTTCAGAAAATAATTTTTAAAAAGGAAGCTAAGGATTATGCTATTTGTGGAATATTTAATACCTTCAAAAAGATGTCCACGTGTTTTCTGCATATAATGCAGAAGCTAAACATTTCATCAAAAAAATCTGATATCTAATTAATTAGGTTAAGGGTAGGAATCTCTGTCAAGCAACATATCTGACACTGCAGAATAGGATTTTCCATATGAGGAGAATGGTTTAAGATGAATATGTATTAAAATAACAGTGAGCAAATATATGATCCAGGATAAAAAAGCACAGTTCTAAAAGACAGATTTTTTTTATATGACATCTACAAACTTCCAGAAACATCCAGGTAATTCAGAGAAGCATTTATACTTCATGGAAAACAAAGTGATTTTTAGGATGTCCACCTGATCTGGCCATACTAATGCAAATCCAGAAATAGAATAAAATAGAATAGACTAGACTATTTCAGTTGGAAGGGTTCTACAGCAATCATCCAGTCTGGCTGCCTGACCAATTCAGAGCTGACCAAAAGTTAAAGCATGCCATTAAAGGCATTGTCCAAATGCCTCTGAAACACTGACAGGCTTGGGGCATCAACCACCTCTCTCAGAAGCCTGTATCAGTGTTTGGCCACCCTCTTAGTCAAGGAATGTTTCCCCATATCTAGTCTGAACCTGCACTGATGCAGCTTTGAACCATTCC
>VZZY01010435.1:15949-60594 GCA_013400335.1 Eurystomus gularis | reverse complement strand
AAAAAAAAAAAAAGAGGGAGCTAGGAATCAGCTTTCCTGCCTGTTTCCCATCCCAAGCCCCTGCAGATAACGAGGGTTGTGCACTGACCGGCTGGGTTCGCATCAGTTTGTGAAAGCACTTTGCATGGTGTTTAAGTTGTAAATGAATATAATCTGAGAGATAATTGTGTAACCGGACTGGCGGGGAGCACACAGGGATGCGTATTGATTTACACCTTCATACGCAGTGAATGTGACTGCTAAGCTGTGACCAGGGCACAGCAGGTCAGGGAATAGCTGCTGTAGCTAAAACACGTTATTGGGCTTTCTGCAAAGTTTTATTTCACAGCAGCAAACTGCCAGAGCCAGCCCGTGCCCATTCAGCCCGCGTTCGCAGCACGCTCTGCTCCAGTGGCCGTCGCCACTTCAGAGGGGTAATTTAATTAGCTTTAATTTTCACTCATGACTGGGAAGACAGGGAGATGGGCTGCTGCTTCTGTGTGTTTGGGAGCTGATGCCAGCCCTGCTGGGCCTTTCTCGGGGAAAGTTTTCAGTATCAAAAGTTGCAGATATTGGTGAGTTTAGAGGAGTGTGGGGTTTCTGGGACAACCTGCTTCCTTCATCTTTTCTGACAGATCCCAATTTTGGATCTGGCAGTCAGAAACCCTCCGTGATTGAGCACCCAAGCTTATTCTGTGTGCTGCCTCCATCCTCCCTGTCCTGTTTGTCTACAGGGTGCTGCGGGGGCTGCTGCTGGCCCCCCTCACTGCTCCTCTGGCTGTACAGGAGCAGACTGAGGCTTTGGTAGCATCAGTCTGGTCGTGGTGGTTTTATTTATGAAGCATTCATCCAACCTAATGATAAAAAAGTACATAATAAGGAAGGATTTCAACTAACAAGCTAGTCAGGCCAATAAAACCTGTCAGCGTAGCAATAGTGTTTCGTTGCAGTGGTGTAGAGACTAAGGCAACTACTGAAGTCCATGGCTCTTCCAGAGTCACTGCTGGAAGGACCCACTGGCTGGTGCCGCAGGTTCCCCATCAGCGGTCCGTACATGCCATTTCTGAAGTACAGACAGGTGCAGAGTGGTAAGGCTCAGCTCTGGCTGAGCCTGCTACCTTTTTGCGGCATAAAAATGCTGTCTTTGTACCTGTGTCTGTGCTGTGCCTAGCCCAGCTGCCCCTGCCATGGATGGGGTGCTCAGGGGAACGGCTGCCACCTCCTAAATACCATGGGGAAGTGGTCCGAAGCTGGATGGATCATAGGTAGCCCATGCAAACCCTCTGGATTCTGGCTTTGCTTTCCCACGTAGTTTCGAGAGAGTTTCTCAGGTATGGGGGGTGAGGAGCGTCTGGGTGGGTCAGGGTGTCTCTGTGCACACGAACAGCACTGCTCCTGCCTGGGCTGATCCACTCAGACATGGCTGAAATTCCTGTGGAAAGAGGCATGGCGAGATCCTGGCACCTGTCGGGGTGTCTTTGTGTTGTTGCAAAGGTGCAAAGAAGATTTTGGGTCAGCTTGACCAGACAGACGTTCAGAAGGTGCTCCAAGTGAATTAAAGGTTGGTCAGTCTTGGTATTTCCCTGACAATGTCTGATACAAAATCCATAGTCTGTAGCTTGTGAGCAAGCTCATCATGGGGCCTTAATACCCCAACCACAGGCTCTGTTATTTACATTTGATTGAAGATGTAGGTCATACAATATGTTTATTCTCTTTCGTGATCAGTTGAGCGTCAAAGGCAGAATCCAATTTTCAGTGGCAGTAGACCTGATTATAAATTCAAATTTTTATTTCTCTGAGCAGTTTTGTGATATTTGCATTGTAATTTGCTGTTTCCATAAATATTAGAGGTTCATTTGCTGGGATATTCATCCGCAGCAGATGCAAGAGGGCTACAAGCACAGGCTTGGTGAAAGAATGAGGTCTGTGGGTGCCTATCAGGAGAAAATGGTTTTGTCACATCTGGCCACCCTTTCCTCTCACCCTTTTCTACGTACATACAGCTGTTGTGTGTACACCCATCGCAATATATTTTTGGATGCCCAGGTGTTATACCATAACATCCTGCTGCTTCAACAAGGGGCACGGTTCATTTATGGCTCTTTGATTATGCAGAGTTCGCATTCATCCTTTCAGGCTGAAGTCATTCGCGTCTGAGGGCAAGGAGAGAACTTTCCCACCCAAAAGGGAAATGATGTTGCATTACTGAGCGACTAGCCCAAGCAATAATATAATCTTAGAAAAATGCAATTCCCTTGAGTAGAGGAAGCGCTGTAAACTTCAACTCCTCCAAGGCGTGAGTGTAGCTGTTGCCTGTGTTATAGTAACGCTGCGGACAGATCCAGTCTACTGAAGTGCTTAGGAGAGAAGAGGGGAAAAAAGGGACTAAGAACCAATTCCTGCTTAAAATGAGGACCTCTTGTAGGATCTGAATACTGGGAGGTTTATACTAGGGATTTGGGGATCTTGGATCACATCCCTTCTTTGCTGTTAATTTGGTTTTTATCTCAGGGGAGTGCTGGGTGGGGTGATGGTCACCCTTAGTCCTGAAGAGCTTGGAGAAGGGGCAGGCAGGGCCAAGGTGAGAAGGGGGATCAACTGGAGGAAGGTAAAACAATGTGAGATTTCCACTGACTGAGGTGCTGGGTTCAAAAGGCTGGTTGTGTAAAACCAGGGGAGGAAGACGCTCATTTTTAGAGCTGTCAGTGTTTGGGCAAACCCATGTAGGGGAGAGAAGTGCGATAAAATTACTCTGTGAGCAGTACCTGTGGTTTGCTCTCTTCTGCTTGCCACGGGGTGGGGGGTGTTGGTGTGTGCCATGGTTTATTTTGGGCTCCCTGGGTGCTAACTGCATATGGGTCCCACAGCCAGGGCATGGACTGAACCATGGAGACCCTCCTTGGTCTGCATGCAGCAGCTCTCTGAGTCAGACACTCACTAGAGTATTCTCTAGGAAGGTACTGGTCTTCATGAAACCTGCAGGAACTTGCTGTCTTGGAGGTCCCTACCTTTCAAGTTAATTTATTTCAGTGTAGGAGGACAGACAAAGCTGTCTCAGGAGCTTCATCTCTTCAGAAACCACTACAAAATGCATGAGATATAAAAATACCATTTTAAAAGTGCCTGAAATGCAAAACCCAACCTATTTCCTGTAAGCAGGGTGCTTATAGCAGATATCCTACAAGCCGTTGCTGCTCCTGTGCTGGCTGCCCCCAGTCCCTCCCATGGCTTTGGATGAAGATCTTTCCTGTTGCCTGTCTTCTGCACAGGCAGGGCTGTTGAGGAGGGTTGTATCTGTTTCTGCAACCACCGTGCCCTTAACTCGGAGTCATTTGATAAATAGTTTTGCAGTTGGTTACTTAAGCATCTCCTGAGCTGCAGTCAGCATCTTGGCTGTGGGCGAGAGAGCACTGGTGCCAGAAGTCAGGATCCGTGTTGAGAGCCTCCTAAGATTTGGCTGTCTTTCCTTAAAACCCCAACTCCTGGAGTTGTCATTACAGGAGAATCACTTAGAGGAGAAGAAAAAGAGGTTCTGGCTGTAGATGTAGATAAAAACCCCTTGAAAACGTGAGCTGCAAATCCAGGAGACACACAAGAAGCCCAAGTTGACTGTATTTAAAAACATCGCTAGCTCAAAGCTCATCTCCAGAGGCTTTTGAGTCCAGACAGAGGGGCTGTTTCAGACACTCTTGCTTGGGAGGGCTCTGCCTGGGTGTCTGCAGGAGAAGTGCAACCATCTTAATCATCTTGCTTTGCTAGAAAAAGAGAGGCTGTGCAAAGTGCAGGGCAGTGCAGCTGGAAAATTGGGTGCAAACCCAGTTGTTTTCTGTCCAGCTGTCCGAATACCTTGTGCAAGCGCCTTGACCTTGGCAGATTGACTCTCCGCTGGGAGAAGCAAGCTCCATCTGCCTTTTTGTTCTTTGCAAGGACGTGAAGCTAAGAGGACTTCAAAAACTGCTTTCGCAGCATCCCAGTTGTGGTCTGGCCAGTTTATGCTGTTTGAGGGTGACTGTGTCACTCACAATGCGACCAAATGCTGCAGGTCCTTCCCTTTGCCTGTCCGTGTGAGCACCCCATCTTGGGCTCCCAAGTCACTGCCTGCAAAAAGTCTTTTGGAAATGCCGTGGCCTTTGCAGTTCTTTTGCCAAGGCAAACATGGAGATGATTGAGGGACTTTTTGCACAGTGGTTAGATGCCAACAAGGACCTTGTATGTGAAGTCTGGGAGAAAACACCCTTTCCTTTTTAACCCTGAGCTAATTTATCTCTGGGATGAAATCAGCTGGGAAAGGAGTGAGGAGGAGTTTTAAGTGGTCTGACAGGAACGCATGCAAACTGTGCATGAAGGGTTAACTCAGCAGGGTTAACGGTTGTCCCAGGGGTGCAGCCCAGGCCGCATCTCTCAGAGGACATCGTATTGCACAGACATTCAAGGCATTTTTATCTACATTTTGCAGCTTGCTGTGATGGCAGAAATTTTAAAGACTGTTACAGGAATCAGTGTGACCTCTTGCCTCTATAACCAGGAGAACGTTGTTGTCATTTCTGCTACCAGAACCACCCTCAGTTTCCCTCAGGGATCTCCAGACCGTGGAATAATCCCCGTCAGGAGCTTTGAACTGATGAGCAGGCTCCTTTGGGTTGCAGGTTGCAAAGGAGGGCTCTTTTTTTTTCCTGAAGTGCATGCTAAAAGACACTTCTGCATCTGGAGTGACAAGAGGAATTTGGATCTATAGAGCACAATTATCCACGTCACTGCTTGTTAGGATGCTGGCGTTAACACCCTTCCTCTTGTGGAAAATCTCTTAAGCCCCGAGGACCAGCGTGAAACGTCATGTTCTGTTGAAATTCACTGAAGCGGGAATGAATCATACTAAGTTGAAGATTTGGCTTCAATATATTATTGGAAAGATACCTTCCGTGATAGCCTAGCAGCAGGGTACTGCAGCCCACCCAGTGTGGCAGGACCTGTCTTAGGGGGAGGAATATGTGTAAGTTGAGAGGTGAAGGTTGGAGTTTGGATACTTGAGGGGTTTTTGGTTTGGCTTTGTTTTTTGACCACTCTATAAAAGCAAAAGGCAGATCTGGAAGGGATCTCAAGATATCTCCCAAGGGATCTCAAGACATCTCCCCTTGCAGGATCATCCCAGAAGATGCTTATCTAACATGTTTTTAAAAATTTACTCCAGAGAAAGCTTTCACAGCTTCTCTGAATAGCTGTCCCACTACACCTGTGCCATTATAGGTAAGAAAACACTTTCTTATCGGGGAAACTGTAGCAGCTGGTAGTCAAACCTTCTGCAAAGAAAGATATCCCATACAAGTGGTGGCCAGGTTTGACTCTGCGTAACTTGTAAGATCTTATGAACTGAAAAGTTAAGGTAATTTAGTAACCTGGGGAGGTAGTGCAAAAGGTAAGCCTGTGTATTGAATTAATGTCTTCCCCTGTGATGGGAATGAATTTCCAGGAGTGGACACATCAGCAAACAACTGCGCATGATTTGCTTTCCTTGTCGATTGGAATGAAGGACCCCGATTGTGGAGCATAATACTGCTCTTGTAATTCAGCCTTTATCTTTGTGCTGGAGCTGGGCATAATTGTATCTGTGTCTGGAGGGACAAGGAGAAGGGTTTCAGTAGCTGGTGCTCACAAAGGCATCTTTAGAAAGCTCCTTACCCCTGGTACAAGCTTGGAAGAGCTCAAAGGAAAATACCCCTGAGTAGCTTTAGACATTTGAACAGTCATCATTGTTTGATTCGGATTCAGTTACAGGACTAACATCTAAATGTTAATTCTTTCTAGGACATTATCAGCTCTTTCAGCAAATGCAGAATGGAACTGCAGTATTAGACTGGCAGCCAACCCTGCAGAGAAAAGCCTTTTGAAAGGATGTTTCTTAGGAGGGAAACTTGATCAGAGAATGCAGAATAATTGTGAAGATGGTCTTTTCTGAAAGGCACGAATGATGCATGAAGAAAACCAAATGAGAACCAGGAGGCTTCTGGCCTGGGGAAAGGGGGTACCAGCAATTTTGTGGCCTCTGAGAGTGGTCCATACCATGCAGACAGAGATCCTTACAATCCTGTCCTGCAAATTGCTGGTATGCCTGGAGATCAGCTGGGTAAGCCACATCACGTGCTGGGTTAAGACCGAAGTTGATGGTCACTTGATGGCTAGAGCATGCCAAGACAGTCAGTGTGAGGTGGCTCTGTGCTGGGTAATCTGGGCAGGTAGGGTTTGGGTGCAGATTTCTGACTTCTGGATCCTCTGCGCTGCCTTGCTCAGCACACAGAGCCCGTATGCCCTAAGGTAGGCTCTGAACTGACCCTGACTCCTGTGAGTCCTCAGTGGCAGCTTGGAGGTTGGCAGCCCAATCCTGCCCTTCTCCATCACCCATTCCCACAGCTGCTCACACAGCGGTTGCCTGCTGCAGAGCAGAGGCCTGCATGGAGCCGAAAGAAGACGTCCTGTTTTCAGCCTCTCTGAAACATGTGCAGAAAGGTGCTGGAAATGGTAAATCCCTTCCCCTTCAGTTCTCAGAAAGGAAACATGTGACTGCAGAGGCAGTGGGGGAGTGATGGGGGACATCGAGGGACGCCTGCTCCAGCTGCCCCAGGGCACGCTGCACCTCCACCGAGGTGGTGACTGGCTGGTGGGTGCCAGCGGGAAGGACCTGGCTTGTCCCCTGGAAGAAGGAGGTCCAGCACCATCCCGAGCACTGCCACCACCGCTTCCGGCGGCAGACTGGTGTGGTGTCATCTAGGAAATGCGATTTAGATCATCATCCTTTCACAGCAGATGGGGGAAGGGAAGTGGGGGCCCTTATCTCTTCTGGGGATTAATTTCTCTTTAAACTGCTTAAGTTTTTCACCTGATTGCTTTTTTTCTCCATCCCCTCCCAAGTCTCACTGTCCCTTGCTAGAAGAGTAGGAGCCACAAGAGCACCCATGGTTCCCACTGCCATGACACCATGCCTGGTATCCCACCTTTAGCTGGGAGGCGAGAGCTGGGTGCAAGGCTTGGGCTGCCGTCAGTTCTCCCCTGGGATAGGGTTGGATTTGGCTAGTCTACATGGAGGGTAGAATCCAGTCAGCCTTATATCTGTGCATCACCAAACTGCATCCATCTGTTGGTGGCCTTGTGATGCTCCAGCATCCAAGAGAGCTCTTTGTCCTTCTTGTCCCTACCACGTCCTTCAGAAGTTGCTCAGCTGCCAGGTTGGTCATCATCTCTGGTGCGGCTGCTGGCCAGCAAAGCTCTTTAGCTGCTCCCGGCGTGGCCTCTCCGTGTGGCAGCACCCCTATTCCTACTCCCTCCTTCATCTTCCTGGTATTTATGGTCCCTCCTGGCTGTGGGAAACAGCTTCTGGGCTCAGACCACTTTGGAAGGGACTGTGGTTTTGTTTTGAGTTCAATATGAAAATATAAACACATTTTCTCCTGGGTCTGCAAAGAACCAGAGTCCTTGGCTCCTGAGGCGCATGGCTGCTGCTGCATATACACTTCACACTGCCGGGCATTGCTTTTTGATGCCTGTTGGGGCTTTGTGCAGAAAAATCTGTGCTTCAGCCCATGGTTCTCCTGGTTTTCAGCACAATCCCAAATATCAATTGTTTGTTGTTGTTTTTTTTTTCCCTCCAAGATCCGTTTAAGTCAAAAAGTCAAATACAAGTCACTCAGCCTATATTGGGAGTAAATAAGCTACAGGGAATGACTTTGGTTATACATGAGGTCAGACAGAATGAGCTAATGCTCCCTTCTAGCCTGGAAATTAAACTTTTCAGAAAGCAAAATTTCATCCTGCAGCTTCTGAGCTGCTAACACCTTCCCTTATGGAGGAGCCCGAGCCCCAAGGCTGCACAGTGCCCTGCACCAGGTGAGGCTGCTCACCCCCTTATCATCAAAATACAGCCCTGCTTGAAGGCAGCTTTCTTGTATTACCAGTTTAAATGTACGCAGACAGCTGCTGGGGACATGTGATGGTGTGAGAATCATACTATGGATTGTGATGCCCTGGTTAACAAGCAGAGGGTAATTAATCTCTCCATAGCAGCAGTGGGCTAGTGTCCCTTGAATTATTGCCCCATATAGTATCTTTACCAATTGCAAACCTTGCAGACAAATTCCAGGTTTCTGGAATTATTTGTATGAGAGCTCTGGTGAAAGGTCCATGTTATAAATTAAGTTTTGTGCTTACAAAAGCCAGCAGCAGGATCGTCCTGCTCTATCCAGTGCTGTTTCTTTCCCCTTAACCAGCACTGTACACACTGCCGTGGCTTTTTTCCTTCCCCCTCACTTTTCTTTTTTGCAGCCAGGATGTTTTTTCTTGCCTTTTTATTGTTCCAGTGACCTAGCAACTCCACTTTGGTGGAGCCCTGCCAGGAGACTTCCTCCCCAAGCCGTCTGACAGTCTCCAGCAGCACTGCCCTCGGATGGGAGCACAAGCTGGAATGACACCGGACTGGGTCCCTGTGTGGCTTTGTGCCGGTGAGGGTACCGCTGTCTTCCCACTGAGCAAAGCTTCCCAGAGACTTTGGACACCCTGGAAAGAGGAAGGAGAAGTGCTGCGTGGCTGATATTTTCTGTAACCTTTCTGCAGGACGTTACAGAAAAGCCTGGAGGGTTGTAGAAGCAAGTTAGGTGGTGCTGTGATTTAGCATTTGGTATCTGTGGTGCAAACAGGGTGCTTGGAGACATTTCAGCATCACAGGGCAGCGATGACAGAGGCTGGAGAGGAGGTGCGAGTGCTCAGAGAGCTGTGCCATTCAGAAGGTTTCTTTTAGCTTATTGTTATTAGTGTTTACTGAAAACAGTGAGAAAGCAACCCCTTTGGTAGGTCCCCCTGGACCCTGTCAGCTGGTGCTGGGCCAGAGCTGCCTTCACACTCCCTGGGGCTGCCGGGGTTTTTCCCATGTTAACACCAGGAGACAGTGCTGGGGAGGACACTGCTGAGGTGGAAAATAAATGAGCTGGCAAGCAAGTAAATACAGCTAATCTGAGCTTTCTGCTCAGGAAAGGCAGTGGGGACTCAGGTCCCAGGGCCCTGTGGGACCTCTGTGGGACTGGAGGCTCGATTCTTTCTTCACTGGCTGTATGGATAGATGGATTGGGATTTTACTGGAGCCTCAGCATGGTTATGGGGTTTTTTAGGAGTATGGGTAGTCATGAGACAGCTTATCCCTGTTGGAAGTGAACTTGTGTTCAAACGTGTTTTCCAAAGACGTGACAGTAGAACAGGACTATTTTTTAAAATTCAGTTGCCAAAAGCTATTTAAAAACAAAAGCTCATGAAAAATGGTTTAAGGTGCTGCTCTGAGCCCTAGGCTGGTGGTTTTCAGACAGCAAGGGTCCATGCGGTCCCAGGAATCTGTGGACTGAACCCAAACCATCCAAGAAAGATGAGTAAGAAGCTTAGGGCTTCATAGGCTTGAGCTACCGTTCTGGGAGCCTGCCCCTCCCCACGAGAATGTTTAGGACACCAAAGTTAAGAGGCTAGAAACCACTGGATAAGCAGGATAATATCCTGTTCCTGCACTGTGCAGGTTTTATCCTCCATTGCAGGTGGGCTGTAAGCATGCATCCCATACTTTTGGAATCAACCACAGGTTCCTCTGTGCTCTTTATTTTGGAGTACCTGTTTCTCTGTGTTAGGGTACTGCTCTTAAGAACAATATTGGATCCTTTTTAAATTTTTTTTTCTTATGGCATCTCCAAGCTTCTGGCTGTGGGATCATGAAAAAAGTAGTTGGAAGCAAAAATTGGTCTTTAATATCCTCTGAAGTTTTACAAGTCCTGAAGGGGAGTGGTGTGGAAGTGCAGTGACGTTTTTTCTCATAAAGCAGCACTGCAAGCAAAGTGCCATGGCCTGGCATTGAAGGGGCTGAGAGTGATGCTGATATCCCCAGCTCCATGGGCACCCATCACCTGTAGCAGCCATGTAGGTGTTAACCACCTAGACCTTGGCACTCAGAGCTTGCAGGGTCTCCTGCTGGCGTTAAGCCCCCAGGACATTTCTTGAGCTGGTATATTAAAGCTCCAGTCACCTTTAGTGGCTGGATAAATTCTTCGTATTATGGTTAAAATGATTTTAAAGTCTTGTGAATTTCTGTTCTGCTTTGCCTGGAACCCAGTGGGGAGAGGACGAGGAGCACGAGGACCAGAGCAAGACACTGCCAGGGGATGTGTTTTTAGGGTATCCCATCCAAGCTGAGCCCTGCAGCAGAGTGGGAGGTGCTGGCAAGGCTCCTGTACCTCTCCTCTTCCCCATCTGCCCCCTCTCACTACCCTTCTTCATTCAGCCTGAATAATTCCTTTTATTATTATCAAAAGAATTAGCAAAAAAGATTGACCACATGCAGTTAAAAACCTCTCGCATTCTTCCCATGCTTAGTGCACACGAGGGACCTTCCCCAAGCAATATTATCAGCGTGTTTACACTCAACTGACTCGTCTCAAGTATGAAATCTTTTTTTTTTAAGCTCCATTTCAGGTCCCCTGACCCCCCCTGACCCCCCCCGCCTCGAACTGCTTCTTTCAGGGCAAGAACAAGGAAGGAAATTGAAAATCCCAGAGAGCCCTGGACGGTCCAGATTTAGGGCTGTAGCTTTTGTTCGCACAAACTCACTTGGCTCCTAACCGGCCTCCACCCATGATCCCGACATCCGCAGCAGCCGTTCAAAACACAGCACAGAGCCCGGCCCTGGCAGGGACCAGCAGCCACCCGTGCCACCCGCTGCGGGGCTGGCAGCCCGCCTTTGCTCCCTGCTTCTCCTCCCTCGCAGCCCGCCTTTCTTCCTAACCTTTTCCTACAGCCAGCAAGAAGTTTTCTAAGTTGAGATGAGGTTTTCCCCCTCCGCGAACCTTGGATATTGTTAAGATTATGCAACGTTAACAGATGTGGGCTTTATAATTATAGCTGCCTGTCCTCGGGAGGAGCCCGCTTTAGCTTCACGCGTGCTCAGCTCAGCATGGGACGCTCCCGGGGTGGCCGTAGCCCTGGCAAGACAGCCACTGCATGGGCAGCCGTACTGGTATCGGTAATGGTCCCCAGGGAACTGCCACCCTCCTGAGGAGGGATTGCTTTGGGGTGAAGGGCTGCTCTGGGCAGCCAAGCAATCGCTGTTGGCTTTCCTTATGTGCAAACAGATTAAATTTGTGTTCCCTGGTCAAGGGAGTATTTTTCTGCCCTTTGAGAAGAAAAATCCCTTCTGCAGGAAAGCAACAGGGATAGCTCATGATGTACCTTGACTGGCTGTGATGCTCCTGCCAAATGCTGTCTGCAGGGATCCTCCTCCCCAGCTCACCCTCTTTGCTCCCTGTCCTAAAATGTCGGTGAGCAATCACAGCCGCTGCTGAGAACTTGCAGTGTTGTGCTGTCCCATGGTTGAGCCTTGAGCATCACCATGACATTGCCCCCAGCTGCAGCCACCTCCTGGCCAGGGCAATGTCTGTGCTGCGCCCAGGGATGGAGACAGAAAAACTTTGGTCCAAAAGGAATTTTTCAGGAGTCTTACAAGGTAGACATCCAGCTGGGCTGCCAGGGGCAAACCCGAAGCCTCGAGAAATCAGCTGGAACTTGATCTGTTTGTCCTGGCTGCGTTATAACTCAGCTCCCAGCAAGTTGTGGACTTGTTATGCTTCTGAAGAAAAAGTAACTCTGAGCCTCGACCTGTCTGGTGAGCATCGCTGCTAGTTTTAACTGGGAAACAAAACACCGGTCCAGTGGGTGGCAGGAGGGTTTTACGCTGGAAGTCAAATATTTCTCTTGACAGCTGCAGTCATGCAGAGTTAAACTGCAGAAAGTACTTGGCAGCTTAGGATGTGATGAAATTGTTATTGACAAAGTGGTACCTGAGCTAAAGGGCTGCTCTGCTTTAAGCCTTTAATGCATCAGGCGAGGCCAGATAGTCCCGTGCGTATTTTTTGGAAGAAGTTTGCACCTGGTCTGCTCGCTGTAGCGGAGAGTCATCTTTGAAGGCTAATTTCTGCAAGTAAGCCAAAGAGGAGATCGTGGTTGTCCTGCACTCCTGGCAGGCTTGATGGCTGTGTGATGAGCTGAGATTTCATGTCTATTTTGTTGAACAGCCTGATTTTTTCAGGTTTCCTTACTACATGCTGTGGGTTGGGTTTTCCAGCATGGCTTGTGCTCTGTACCCACCAACCAGGGAGCTGAGCCCATACTGGTACAAATTTTTCCTCCCTGCACCAGGACCTGGTATTAAAAATGCCGGATGACTCTAAGAAGCCCAAGAAAGCAAATCTCCCTCTGTCTATACTGATCCCCTAAGGGTTTCTTTAAGCATCTGCTGCTTTGCCTTTTTTCTGTGCAGCAAAGCGTGCTGCTGGGGCACAGTACATGTGGGTTGTGCAGCTGAAGGCTTTTAGCGAGAGGGGAATGGAAGGAGATTCAGTGCGTCGCCCGCCAGCACACCCAAACTTTTCAGCATCTGGGGCTGCTATAAATGGACTTGTGGGCTACAATTACAGGCTGGGTATTGGCTTGCAAATGCACTTAGCCAGTGTCCCCTGCGACTTTGCATCCCCTTGTCCAAATGGCAACAACAAGCAGCTTGTTACATGGGACAGGACATGGCTCACCGCGGGCTCCGGACGGCAGCGGGTGCTCAGCGAGGTGGGGATCACAGCTGTGGCTAGGGCTGTCTGTAAAGGCTCTGCTCCACTGCAGCGCTTGTCTCCTTGGGCCTCATGGTGCTCAGACTGCTGGGATGAAATGCAGACTGTCCTACTTATATATCTCTTTTTTTTCTTGGTGAGTTTCCACTGAAGCTGTTGCAAATGGAGAGAGGAAACCAGGTGCAGCCAGTCCAAAGGCGACAGACAAGGCAAGGAGGGGTAGGGATCCCATGGGTGTTTCTCCGAGGCACAGCTTTGTTACAGAAGGTGCTTGGAGGCCAAGGACAGATGTGCGAGGCTGAAGCTCCAACATCAGAGCTTTTGGGCAGAGACTGAGTGGTGCCTTTAGCTGCTGCCTGTGTATCATCCTCAGCCCTGTTTTGGTATACCATGTGTGTGACAGGCAGGACATGTCCCATAGCCTGGTGGATCTCCAAGCTGCAAAGTTGTGAGAGTTCCCCTCCCAAAATATAGGACTTCTTAATTTCTTGAAAGGTTTCAGCCCCTGTCACCCTACATTGCAGTTTCCCTAGCCAGGCTCCCATTCTGTGTGCTCACCAAGTGGAACGTGCATTGGGCTCATCCAGCCTAGAGGTTGTGTTTTGGTTATAAGGAAGATGGGCAAAACTGGGATCTTGCCATTTCAGATGACACAGCTGTGATTTGGACTTGCTTTGACTTGTTGTGGGCTTTGAAGAGCACCTGAGGCTGCAGTGCCAGCCAAGCCTTGGGGCTCTAACAGAGGGCAGGGATGGTTGCTGCTGGTTTTCATGTGACCAATGTGCAGGGAAATCCTCACGCAGCCCTGGCTGGTACCATGAGCTGGGAACCCCAATTCAACTGGAACTGCTCACAGCAGCTTTCGCTAGATGCTCTGCTCCAGGCGGTATCAGACTGGAGGCAGACCTAGGGCTGGAGCTACAGCTACCATACCAAGTCCTGCTGCTGCCGCTGGCCGTCAGCGTTAATGATTGAGCTGACCAGATGGCTACTGAGTAACGTCTTTGGTCCTTGCTTAGGACCCAATTTGGGAACATGTTTATATTCTAGAGATGCACACAGCCATCTGTGTGCTTTTGGAGACCCTGTAAAGCATGTAATGCTTGTTGACGTCTCTGGGAGAAGTCATTTTTGGGTTCATGAGATACAGCAGATGGTAGAAATGCAGAAGAAACTTGTGCAAAGAGGGTATGAGATTGCTGCTGTTACACTTCGGCATGGTGGGGAGCAAGTGGAGGGAAGACAGAAGCTAGCTAAGATAAAGGGTAATACTGGCTTCGGAAACAACATTTTTTCCATAAATGTGTTTATTCATTTAATTATGAAATGAGAACATGATTCTGGATGATGGGAGAGGTTGGAGTTTGGAGTAGCCTTCTAGCAGGAGCCAGGGACTGGACCCATACACTTTTAGGATGGAGCAGGAGCTCTGGCCATGTTTGTGCACGGAAAATGAACCTGCAGATGCACAAACTTCTTCTCCATCATGTTTCTCATGTTCTGATAGATATTAACATCAGATATGCCAAAATGTCCATCACCTTAGGGTGCTTCAGCACCTGGATGGCCAGTGTAATCCACACCATACATTGATCTCTTCTGTCCCAGTGCCTCCTGATGACTGGATGGATGCCAACCCTCCTGTTTGTCCTGCAGTTCTCAGCCAGCTTCATGCCAGTTCTCTGGAGGTGGTGGGATTCGAGGTCAGACATTCAGCAAGCACTGGCACAGCAGAGAGAGGGGAAGAGCTGTGGGGCCCTTCCCCCTCCCATATGCCCTCAGGATGGGGCACATGGGCTGTGCTGAGCTCCAACTGGCCATCAGCTTTGGAGACCAACACACTCCTCCCATGGACTCCACACTGCTTGTAGCTCCGTCAATTATTTAAGACTTTCTTTCTGTGCCTTTAAAGATTTATTTCTAGTAAGACACAAAAAAAGCAGGAGGGTGCTGAATTGAATTATTTTTATGTACAAAGCTGGGTTTCAGCATTTGGCCCTACAGACCCATCTAATTTACACTGGTGTGAATCCAAAAATAAATTTCATGCCTGTGTTTTGATTATGCAAAATTTTCTCTAGTGTAAATGAGATCAGAGCTTGGCCTTGGTGTTACTGCAACGAGCTGAGCCTCTGTGTCCAGCACTGATGGGATTTTGATTATTTTCTTGTTTTTCCTTTCAGTCATCGAAAGCAGCCATCAGGTGAGAAGAAGTTTGAACACAGAGATAAGGACTTCCAGTGCTCTCATGGACAGCATGGAGCTGGTGACGATGCTGGCCAGGAGTGGGGAGCAGACATTGCTGCCTGCCGGGCACAATGCTGTGCCAGCACTGAGCAGGATCACGAGGCACACTGGTCTCCCCAGTGGTGGTGAGGATGTCACCTCACTGGGGGCAGGATCCCCGGACAGCCCAGCTGTTGGGACAGTGACCCATCTGCCTGCTGACAGCCATCCTCACGGTGAGTTTTATTGATAGGAGAGTCCCCATTTGGCACACCCAGCCCATGGACTGGGCATAGCTGATGGGTTAGGAAGTATTCCTGCCCTGCTGCTAGAAATGCAGAATTATGGAAGAAATCCAATCCCACCGAAGCTGATTTTTTTTTTTTTTTTTAATGTTACAATGAAGGTGATTTTCAGGAGCTGCCGCTGTTGTTATTTATCACCCAGAAGCACCCTAGAGAGTCCTGCCCATCCATGGAGCTCAAAGGCTGCGTGCAGAGCAGAGACCCCCCAGCATCCCCTCGGCTCCTCCCAGGAGGAGCTGAACCCCATCGTGAACCCAGCATAGATTATAAGTGCCTGAGTTAAAAATACGAAGATTTGTAGCTGAGGTCCTCACATGGAAATTTTGCAAGTGAACACTTACCTTTGGGCTTGTTCATAGTCTTCACTGCATTTAGTGGGACTGTGGTCATGAGTAAACCAATGCACTTTTTTAAAGCGTGTGCTAAATCGAAGCCTGTTTCCGACACCAGGAGAACAAGGCTGTACTGATGGCCCTGTCCCTACGTCAGGTTTTTTCTTAATATCTCTGGATGAAATAAGTGTCTTGCTGAGATATGAGCATAGGTGTTTTCTTTCATTTTTTAATTCCTCATTTTTTTCCTGCTTAGGGACAAGTGTGAAGCTGGCATGCCCAGTCTGCCAGCTGCTGGCTGTCCTGGTGTGAACTCCTTACTGCCTTCTGCATTTTCAATGCTTTTTAAAAAAATCTGGGTTTATTTTTCCATGCACAAATGAAGGCAAATTTTGAAATACTGTTATTTTTTGGTGACAGAAACCCTCTGTTCCCAGCAGTCCCTCTTGCACTGTGCTCTATGTTAAATAGAGGAAACATCGGAGTTGCAGCTGTGACCCTACCTGTTGTGTATGGTAGGCTGGATACCACTGCAGATGATGCTGCTGCCACCCCAGCCGAGACAGATTATCTTGTCCGGGGGGAACATGACCCTCTCTGTGTTGTTTTCCAGCCATGGGAAGCCATCACCAAGCTGCAGGCAGCCAGGAGAGAAGCAAGAGGGCTTTGGCTTCCCCCAGCACTGCTGCAGCTGCTGAGAGGACACCACTGGTTTTGGCAGCTGTCAGCACCGATTCAGCTGGGGGGATGCTGGGCGGGCACCGCGGAGCCTCGGATGTGGTGGACGTTGACAACGTGACGAGGATGGAGCTGCTGCCTTCATCCATGGAGACTCATCGCCCAGGTGAGCCATCCCAGTTCAGCCTGGGAACAAGTTGGATGGAGTTCTCTGAAGAAACCAGAGATCGGTTAAGCCTGACTCCCCTGCATTGCTAGAGCTTTTTGTGCTGTATCTGGCCCTCTGGCCTCACCGTGTGCTCAGGGCAGTTTTCTGACTTGCTTCATGCATGAGGGTGGAGAGAAGGATCCATGTGGCTTCTCCTGGCCTTGAAAATGATGAATTACTCAGTGCACCTCGCAGACACAAAGTTGCTGTAGGCGAAGTACAGGCAAAGGGACCATGAACTGCTGGGGGAGGTGGAGGGTGACACAGGAGGATACTGGGTGGGCAGCTCAGCCTGTCTCTGTGCTCTCATTGCTTTCCCCATTGCCTTGCAGGCACCAGTGGCCCCTCTCGACCAGCAAGTGGCTGGGTAGGCACAGAGCTGCCTGACAGCCCTCCCACGGGCACTGCAACCACTTCACCCAGCCCCTCCGGGAGTGAGGAGGCGACGCTGTGGCCTGTCCCCAGCACCCCCCTCCCAGGCTCTCCAGGGCAGCCCCACTCTTCCAGCCAAGCTTCCAGTACCCAGACTGGTGCAAACCGCATCATGCTACGCCCCAGGGATGTCACGGGTGACTCCACAAACCCTTCGCTCACAGCATTGCCTGCCACAAACAGTGCTTTTGGAGGTGAGCTTTACTGGCCTGTGGAGTTGTTTTATAGCTTTAGAAAGCCTTTATATAGCTTTTGCTTCCTTGAAACAGAGAAGATGCTGAGTTTTGCATGCACTCTCTGTGTTATTACCTGGATGGTTAGCTGGAATTCCCTGCTGGAAACTGGAAAAAGCAATGCAAAAAATAGAGTCCAAAAATCCTTAGTATTTTCCACTCAGAAAAAAAAAAAAGGGTGTGTGTGTGGGGTTAACCTTATCACCGTGTTTTCTGCAGGGTGGGCATGTGCAGCTGTGAAATATCTCAACTGATTCAGTGTCAGCTGCAGAGCAAAGGTGAGGGAGGTCCCAGCCCCACCTGAGCTGTGTGTCCCACCCAAGTGGTGCCATAGTGGGCTGTGAGGTTGGTAACCCACACTCATGGCCATGCTGGGTGGGTTTACTGTCAGCTGGACAGGGTGAGATAACTGTGCTTCAACAACCTGTACAGGACAATGAACCCAGGATCCCTGGGCTCTGTGGCTTCCCCTCGATTGCTTTGCAAGCAGCTAATTTCTGGAGCTCTCAAAAATGGAGACTTTGCCCCACTCCACATGAGCTTATTGAAAACCTCGGTGTTGCCAAGTTCTTATCCTGTGCCTGAGGCTTTCCAGGAGCAAACACATCCCCAGGGTTCTCATGCTGTCATATCCCTTCCCTCTGTCACAGCTGCTGGGAGCAGCATCAAGGCTGCAGAAAACCTGAGGTCCGGTATCCGAAAGGCAGTGCCCAACTCCACAGCACAGCCCCTGGTCTTGATGCCCTCCTCAGTGTCCCTGGCACAGGGACATCTGCCAGAACTCTCCACGGAGCACCGGCTCATCTCTTCTCACTTGGCTTCAGAAGGGACTGTCGCAGGTGAGCTCCTTTAGTCTATGATTTGTTGGTTTATCATATTTTGTGCTTCCTTGAACATTTTTCCCTGTGTCCCATTAAGCCCTGGGATGTGTAGCGAGCAGCAGGCTCATATGGAAACGTGGCTGCACTGAGATATCTCCCCTTTGTTGTTTGATGCCTCATTCAGGCTGAAAAAAATAGTAAGAAAGCCTGGGCTGATTTCAACTGGTCTTAGAGTAAAGGTGGGATTTAAGGGCGAGCCCTTGTCCTGTGGGTTTTCCCGCTGGCCGAGCTGCCCTGGCTCTCATGAAGCTGTGCTGTGCTGGCAGCGAGCCCCAGGTATGTGCAAGGTCTTCCTGCAGTGAGGGGATTCATGCCTTTCCAAAAGAGCACTTTGTCCGGATTGAACACTTCCTATGCTTAATATCCGTATGTGCGCTGTAATCATCTGGGAAGAAAATCGATCCATCTGTTTATAATTTCATACGTATAAATCCAGGTTTTTTTATTGTGCCGTAGCCGTTGGAAGCAACTACCAGCCATCCAGTGTCTCGGCCACGGAAAGGAGAGTTTCGGATTTCTCCACCACCAGCACCTCCGTTTCCACAACAGCCACCAGGGGCGGAGGGAGGACATTAAGGTCTCTGCCAGCCAGCACCAGGCTGGCCGATGCAGCAGAGATTTCCACCTCTGGTACTGAAATCACCAGCTCTTCAGACCAGACCTGGTCCCCTGGGATGTCTTTGGGAGCTCAGGGTGGCGTTGGCAGAGGTGCCACAGATCCGTTGCTCGCAGGCTCGCTGTCTGCTTCGGAAAGCACGTCCACGAGTGAGTTTTGATAGCTAGCTGTATAACTCAGAACATTATTTAAAGACTCTTTATAAACAAAAGACATCCTTTTTATTTTAAAGAGAAGAGGGATAATATTGTATTTGGCACGTTCTGTACATTAAAAAACATTTCACAGAAATGAAAGTATGGATAAATATTATTCTTGTTGGAAGATGAGGATAGATTTTCCTTGAAAACTTTCAGTTGAATTTTGCAAGCAATAACTTCAGGAGTTCCTATATAGAAACCACTTTTTCCCTGTCTAACGAGTTCCTAGTATAAAATATTTCCGTATTGAAAATTCACACATACATTGTTTACATCTACTGATAGTGAGATGAAATCTGCCCATTTTTCATTTATGTGAATGCAGTTTTGTATTTATTTTCTCCTTTTTTTAAGCTTTTAGCAGCAGTTACCAACCCAAGAGCATCCCAGCTGCAGAAGAGGCGACGCTGCACTTGGATGCCCACAGTGCTGATGTGTCCAGCATGGGAGCTGGGACTCTGGGGTCCCCCGCAAATGGCCTCACAGCCGGGGTGACAGGGGGCTCTGCCACCAGCACTGGCCCCACCAACTCTTTGGGGAGGACCTTCTCCTCCTTGGGGATCGGGACACACTATCCTAACAGCTCACGGGAAGCCACCGATCTCCCAGCACGTCCCGGGGAGCCTTTGCTCACAAGCTCCTTCTCTGCCTCCGGAACGGCTTTCAGAGGTAAATTTGTTAGTCTGAAAGTTGGCTGCTTTGGGGCTGGATGAGATTTCTTGTCCTCATGCTGCTTTTCTTTAGATACAGCCATCAGTCACTGGATATTTTTATTACTGGCTACGTTGGGGTTGCAGCAAGGCTGGTGGCAAGGGTGGGAGTGGATCTCAGCTTTTGGGTGAAAAAGTGAAACACATCAATGTCCTCATTGCTAATGGCAGTCTCATGCTGGGAAAAACAGCCATTGGCTAGAAGTGTATGTGCACCTTTTCTGTGCCGGAGACGCTTTTGCTGGGGGTGTGCAGCAGCCGCCTGGTGCTGCGTCTGCCCGCAGGCTGGTCTGCGAGAGAGGCTGTGTCTTGGGAGTCCCCAGAGCCACAACAGTGCTGACTCGCCCCACGCCCTTGGAGTGGTTCCAAGTGAGCTCTGCCTCACCATTCACCATTAATTCACAATTAAGCCCATCTCTGTGAGTCATAGCGCAGCTCCTGGTGAGCTGGTGAAACACCGGCATCCCCAGCACTGCAGTTTAGGAGAGCCCTGAGGCAAAATGTGGAGTAAATCAGGCTGAGTCAAATGCCCGGCTGTGGTGCTGGGATGTTTCTGAGCATCTTAGGGGTAAGGCTGTGTCCAGCCCTGATGGGCCCAGGGTGCCCAGTGCTTTGGGGGGCATGGCCCCATGTCTATTCCATCAGCCCAGCTCTGAGGCAGCAGCTTGGCTCTGTGGGCTGTCACTAGAAGACCTAAACCAAGCTTGTTTTAGCTCATCCTCTGGATTTGGTTTGAAGTTAGACGTGTATATTCCTGATTTAAACAGGCTTGAAGTCAGCTTAGATGCATAAATCAGGTATTGTGCACAGCCTGCAATTAAAAACCATGGTTTTAAGTTTTTTCCTGGCTTTTTATAAGCCACATGTGCTTGAAGGTAAGAGATCCCCTCTTTCCAGAGCAGTGCCTTTTCCAGCTTGAGAACTCAGTCCATTCAGTTTCTCAAAGAACAGTCTAGAAACATACGCTGTCCAAACAGTCCCTCCAATGTATAGCTCTATATGCATCAATCAAACTTGGTTTTATTGTATCTTAGGTGTCAGAAGCAGCCACCAACCAGTTAACAGCTCAACAACAGAGGAAACCCCCCTGGCTTCCTCTCCCACCAGCACTTTCCTTTCAGCCACAGCCACTGGCAGTGGCGGGAGGCCCCTGAGGTCTGCCACAGGCAGCAGCCGATGGGCATCAGAAGACTCCACATCCAGTAGTGGCATGCACAGGACCTTGGGCAGAATCCAGTCCTCATCCGTGTCTTCTGTGAGAGAGACTTACGGAGTTCCTGGGCCCAGAGAAATCACAGATTTCACTGAGTGGGTGGCAGACCCTTCGCTAACAAGCTCTTACTCTCCTTCAGAAGGTCCTTCCCCAGGTAGGCTCAATTTAGAAGTGAAATACCATTTTTCTTGTAAGTAAAAATAGGACTGTTACTGTATCTTACAATTGCCTGACTTTTTTCTGCTGTGCAGAATATATTGTTTGGAAGGATGCAGTGTGATTTTGTGTCTGAAATATTTCAGCTCTTGCTCGACTGAAAAATGTGGTTTGGGTTTTTTACAGAAAGGGCAGATGTGTGGAAAGTTTCATGATGCCAAGAAAAATAATTAACATTCAAGTCACGATTCTTTTTTACTATCTCCAGTTGCTATCTCCATTTTATAGGCGAGAGAACTAAGCAAGTGAGGATTAGCTCATGTCCCTGCAGTCCCAGGGACCAGACTTCAGTTCCTGCCCTCTGTCCTACCTCTTGGACTGTGCTGCTTCCCAGATACTGAATAAGCTCAAGAACTTTAAGGCAACTTTGAATGTGGTCTCTGAGGTTCTTCACATTGCTTTTTGGTCCTAGACCTTGCTTGCGCTGCTGAAGGGGTCTGATCTTATTTCGTCAGACTTCTTCTCTAAGGCCTCCACAGTGTCCAGCGTTGTGTCTTGCCTGAGCTGATTTCCAGGCTTTCCTGGGTTGTGACAGTGTTTGTCTGTTCTAGCACGGAGTGCACTCAGGCACATAATGGTGAAATCAAGTGCACAGCACCAGTAGTTCAACAGTTTTAATATAATAGCACTTTTCTTGGCATCAAGCAATATTTTTTTGGAAGGCAAATTTCTGTAGGAAGGATTCACGTTTGGAAATTTCCTATTTTCTCTGGATTGACATCTTCTCATATT
Organism: Eurystomus gularis; assembly: GCA_013400335.1. Classification (NCBI taxonomy): domain Eukaryota; kingdom Metazoa; phylum Chordata; class Aves; order Coraciiformes; family Coraciidae; genus Eurystomus; species Eurystomus gularis. The sequence goes on along the minus strand of VZZY01010435.1, from coordinate 38,998 downwards.
TTCTACTTGTGCCTGTACTTGTTGCCTCTGGCTGTTACTGTAAGAAAGCTCATCTGTTTATTTATAGTTTCACATGTGTAAAAATGTAAATTGTTTCTTTATCACATCTTAGCTACTGGAAGCAGCCATGTGTCATTCAGCATCCTGTCAACAGAGAGAAGAACCAATTTCCCTACTACCAGTACCTCTGTTTCTACAACAGCCACTAAGGGTGGAGGGAGGACGTTAAGGTCTCTGTCAGCCAGCACCAGCCTGGCCCAAACAACAGAGATTTCCACTGCTGGTACTGAAACCATCAGCTCTCCAGACCATACCTGGACCTCTTTGGCAGCCCAGGGTGGTGGTGACAGAGGTGCCAGCGTATTGTCCACAGACCCGTTGCTCACAAGCTTGCCATCTGCTTCTGAAAGTGCTTCCCCAGGTGAGCTCTGACTGTCCCCATGGGGCTTCTTTTTCTAGACCCCACACATCTGCTCGGTTCGGAGGAGTGAAGGCATGCTAGAAGGTGCTGGACAATGGTGCTGGGCATTATGGAGGAAAATTTCAACTTCCAGAGGAAAATACATGTCACGGGTTTTGCATTTAGCCACCAGAAAAAAACAACCTTACTTCAAGAGCAGTCGGGGCACCAGATTCACTTTGTTTTCTGAGACAGCACAATTTCAAGACTACCCCATTGGCTGTGTTGATGCCAGCAGGAGGCAGCAGCAGTGAGCCCTGGCTGCCGCCTTGGGATGCCAATACAGTATTTACTGATCCCACAGAAGCCCACCATGCTTCGTGTCGAGTCAGGGAGTTGGGTGCCATGTAACCCCACCTCGCTCACTGTGGGTGCCAGGAGCAGCGCTGAAGGGAAGCGAACCAAACAGCACTCCCATGACTTGTTCCTAGTCCCCTCTTCAGGGTATGCTCCTGTGAGCGGGGAAGGGTTGTGTCTTCACAATTAACGTTTTCTCTGGGTTTGGATCTTCTGCCATGTTATGTCTGTGCTGTCAGCCTACAGGTGGTGATGGAAGAAAGCATACCCACCCATTTGTAGCTATTGTGTATAAATCCATTTTGCTTTGCCCTTTTTCAGCAGAAGGGACCTTGGCTATGGGAGGACACCTGCCTGATGCTCCTCTCACTAGTACGCCCAGCTCAGTGATAACCACCAACAGTGGGGAAACGACCACAGTTCCTGTGTCAGACACCCACACAGCATCCAGCATGGCTGGGAGCTCTGCTCCCACTCCATCCCGCACCAGCTCATTGGATGTGATCCTTCTGCTGTCCTCATCAGCAACAGAGCAAGGGAGGCAGAGCAATGTTTCACAGAGCGATGTTTTGCAGAGCAATGCCAGACCTGGTGAGCTTCCAACAAAGCCGCTGCCTGCATTTTCTTCCAGCATTTCAGTGCCTTCACCTTCACCAAGTTCTTCAGGTGGGTCTTGTGGTTTCCTGGTTTGCCATGGAGGACATCCCTCCTCCTTGCCCCATTCCCAAGCTCCCACTCTCCCTTTTCTGGCTTCAAACTAGATTCGCCAGGCATCTGAGCCCTGCATGGTTGGTGAGTTATTTGCCTCGGGGGTCCTGGGGCAGCGCATCTTGTGTCAGGAACTAGATGGCCAGGCAGCTCTTCAGGGCCATATATGAAGGCTGCCATGGAGTCTTGATCTCAGCCCTCAAACTAGGGAAACCTGGCATGGTGCGTGGCAAGGGATCAGTAGACCTTCTGCTGTTCCTTATAGCCAGGTTATTGTGTGTCAGCCCTGCTGCCAGGGTCCCACCAGAGCTGGTTTGAAACCTGCTGGTCTGCCCAATGGAATTTTCTGCACGATGTCCAAGATCAGGTCCTTCTTGCCACCATTCTCCTTCAGAAATGCCAAGCAATCCAATCTGTTTTATTTTTCTGGTGTAAAGGGGAAAAGTACAGATCATCTGGGAACGCCACTTAGCAAATAAGTGGAGTTGGTTACTAAGTGCTACCTCTGCTGTGAGAACTTAAACATTCAGATTTTAGTCCCTATAGAGGCCTCAAAGGTATTAATATGCAAAATATATATTTTTATGTATGTATGCTTTGCAGTTCCAGAGAGAGGAAGAAGAGTTTCTGGTGCTCCTCCTGAGACCACGTATGTCTCGACCACACTCTCCAGCCACAAGGAGGGGACATCTCAGGCTGCAGTTGACAGCAGCATGAGGAGCACAGTGGCAGAAAACCCCGCATCTCACCCAGACACAGCCAGGGAGCCCCACGCTGACCCACTCCCATCCTCCACGGTGTGGCCTGGAGCTGGACACTTCTTGTCTAGCCGAGCAGGGTACCCAGAGCCCAAGGTCACCTTTTCATCCAGGATCTCCACCTACTTCTCATCTGCTGGTGAACCTTCCAGTGAGTTTTTCTGAATTCTGGGATAGCATTTGAATTAGAAAAAACCCCCTGCCTCTCCCTTCTCCTCTCTGTGAGGTTGATATGACCACCAACACGTCAGAGCTGTTGCAGGTGTTATGGGCAGGATTTATAAGCTGTGGTGATTCTGCTCCTTGATGTTGTATACCTGCAATGGTTGATGCTTAACAAAACATTCTCTGGAATGAGATGTGTAGCTTCTTGCTGTAGGACACATCTGCTCGGTGCCTGGATTGGGGTGATAATTATAAATAACATAAATATGCCCTTATGACTCTAATGGTACCAATTTTTCCTCTGTATTTGGATAGTCCTGTTTCTTTGGAGTAGGCTTTGTGTGATAAATCCATGTTTCAGGTGATAGATATGTAAGATCTACTTAGTCTGTATTTATGCAATTTTATTAATCTGCACTTTGAAACAGAATTATTGTAGAACTCACAAGTACTCTCTGCTCTGAGATTATAAAATCAGATGCCTGCTTTTTGGTCCTGTTCCAGCCATGGGCAGCAGCCATGACTCCCTAAGGAGCTTCAGTGCCGAGGAAAGAATGTCGAGCCCCATCACTGATCCTGCATACAGTTCATCCACATCTGCTGGTGGTGGAGAGGGGACGCTGCACTCAGTGACAGACAGTGCACTGGCTGGTAGGACGGGGAGCTCCACTTCCTATGCCAAAACCGCCAGCTCTCCAGGGCCAGCTCAGCCAGCACTGGTGGAGCAGAGCCGGACAGCCAATGCCTCAACTAGAAGTGAGGGCTTCACAGGCTTTGCGACGGAGACGCTCTTCACACGTTCTTCCAAGATACCCACTTACTCTTCTTTCCAAAATGATCTCACAAGTAAGTTAGTGTCTCACAGCATACATTTTGGGGCAGGGGAAAAGTTCATATTGTCCTGCATTTCTCTGTGTTGTATACAAAGTTCTCATTCATTAGTGCATGAGATGCCACCTGCAGGTTCACTCAGGCATGTTTTCATCAAAGGACTCAAAGCCAGACCCTACCTAGCTGGGGAATCACTCCCGAAGTGAAGCCATGAACTCAAGCAGGGAAACTCTGCTGTTCTTATGGCCACGTTATTTTTTCACATCCTAACTGGTTTCTTTTTTGTGATGCTTTCAGAAATGTTTCATGATGACCTGAACCAAGTGTAGAATTAAACCAAATTTTTCAATACCCTGGTTTTTATTTTCAGACATTGCTAAACTTAGCTGTACATCCTGAAATTCATGTTACAAGATTGACTGCACCTTTTACACTGAATAATCTGAATTTTTGCAGACTGATGTGCTACTCATTTAGGATTTCCTGACTGCAGAGTTTTCAATCAATGAGTTTGCGATAAGCTGCAAATTAACATAATGTAATAATTTCATCCTGCAAAGGCATGAAGTTCACTGTATCTAAAAACAAATCGACTGAAGAGGATGGATATTCTTTAGTTGGGAATGGCAGATAAGAGGAAGAGGGGATATGATTTTTATAAATGATGAGTGATAAAGAGAACAGATGGGTTTTCTTGCTTAGCTTGCCTCAAAATATCACAGAACCATAAGTGCTCAGTCACATTAGAAAAGAAGTACTGGAAGAACAGTGTTTAGAAAGTTACACATTTCACAGGAGCCTTGTGTCTGTCCAAATTCACCATTTTAGAATCAATTAAGGAGCACAGAAGACTCCTAATTCTATACCCATGCTTGGATGGTGCTCTAAATTTTTAGAAGAGCCAGTTCACAGACAAGAACATTTATGTATTTAGCAAGTGATTTTAACGTGACATTAAAATACTTCCATATAACTCTGCCCTTCTAATGTATTTTGTCCTTTTACCCTAGGCTTTTCAAGTAGCCATCAGCCAGCCAGTAGCATCGAAGCTGAGAAAAGGACCTCGGTTTCTCATACAGATGGCACATATATTTCAACCACATATACCAGAGGAGGAGAAAGGACCCTTCTGTCTATCTCAAATAGCAGCACCTCTGCTGACTCTTCAGAAAGTTCTACTTTTTTCTCCGAAATTTCCAATCCTTCTGATTCATTGAATTCTTCTGTGGCACAGGACAGAAGGAGCAACATATCCAGTGATGGAGGTTTTACTGAACCATCTACAGAGCCGTTGCTGGTACAATCTTCCAAACTGTCAACTTCTGCTTCTTCAGATAGCGTACAAAATACGACTCTCTTCAACACTGACTCTGAGTTGTTGACCACTGGCACATCATCTCTATCTTCCTCATCGTTTCCAGCCTCTTCTTCACTGTCATCACTGCATCACTCACTGTCATCAACACCACCACCAACTTATCGATTTACATCATCAAAATCATCTGAGCCACTCTCATCCTCCGTGATGTCATCTTCACCTCCTCTACAGGCTTTGTCATCCTCCGTGTCCACTTCCTCATTGCTTTCCCTGTCTTATTCATTAACATCCTTATTGCCTCTGTTTTCGTCACCATCATCTATCTCGCAGTCCAATGATAGTGACCAACCAAGCACCTCTGTAGCTATGACTGTGGTCAGGCAGGTGCCCTCCACAGCTGCCGTGGCTGGGAGCTCACCCAGAGAGACCAACAAACGCAATGTTACACGCCGGCCCCAAAACAGCACCGCCTTCACCTCCACCGACTCTCCTTTCTCTACAGCACCCATGGAGCAGCTTGGTGGACACTTCATGACTGTGTCCACTTCTGCAACGGTAACGGAGGCTGCCTCACCTAGAGCTGCGACTGTGCAGGGGGCCAGTGTTGGGAAGGCAACACTGTTGCTCACTACTGCCAGCAATGTCCCACGGGCTGGGCCAACAGAAGCACCCCTTAGTTCCTCACCAAGTGCAACAAATCACAGCTCCATCATCCCAGCGGTGGCACCAACCTCAGTGAAACCTCCTGTGCTGACAACACCAGCCAGTCGCTGGCCGACCCCCAGTGGTGCTGGTACCATGAAAGCTCACAGAGCTCAAACGCCTGCTGCCACTAAGTACGTGTATACCACTGGTGAAAGCACAGAAGCTGTGGATCCCACCACTGCCAGGCCTGGTAAAGTCACCGAGGAAAATATGCCTGTTACAAGTCCTTCTGAAGCCCCTCCAACCAGCCAGACCACTGTGAGCATTGCAACTACTTTGGCTCCTACCAAACCAACCACTGTTCCTCTGTCAAGTAGCACAACCAAGATGAGGATGTCATCTCCAGCAACAGGTAACATGTCTAATGGCATTTGTCAGTGGTGGGACCAGCAACGAGAGGGCCAGGAATGCCTAGGTCTCACTTTAAGGGTCTTTGAAGGGTTATGTATGTATGTATGCGTGTGTGTATGTATGACAAGTCTGTTGTTATCAGGGTTTAAGGACAAGAACTGGGTCTCCATGTTGCTGTTTGTAAGCTAAGGGTTTAGCAATCAAGCTGAACTGCTGGAAAAGGGTGAATGTTTTGGTGAACATTTCTGATAGAAACATGAAGCTGAAATTTGAGAATTTTAAGAAAATAAAGCTGGCTGGCCTTCCAGGTAAGCACAGGATGCATTTTATATTTGTTGATTGATTGACAATATCAGTCAATATTGATCAATAACTATCTTATTCATGAGAAAAGGTGGTTGACCAGCACTTGGTATTTGCGTTGGAACTTCTTCAGTTATTACGACATATGGTCATTTTCTCCTCACCTCTCTAAATAGTCTCCTACTCAAGGGCGTGTTCGTGTTGCTTCTCCTGGTAGGCTACATACAATAGTCTTGCTGAGTGTGTTGTTACTGTAATTTATGACTGCTGCTAGGCTCCTTATCTTCTCAAGTAAATACATTGACCAAGTTTTTATATGAATGGAAATTGATGGTGTGTTTAAAGTTCAGGAGCCTGCCCTGCAAGCCATTGTAGGATATTGTGGGTGCTAATTGCATTAACCTCATTGAAATATTGGCAATAGTGTAATATAATCCATCCAATAATTATTTAAAGGTTATTTCTCTGGCTGATTGGTTTTAATTATAGCTATGGCTTCGTACAAAAAAAATGCACTGTAGGGGAATGGATTTTTTTTATAAAAAGTTAAGTTTTGTATCCATTTTACCAACTGATGCTTTTGCCAAGTTACTCTCCTTTAAATACCAAGTTTTGACATTTACCAGAATGAAAAAGATCATTCTGCTGGCTTGGACTCGGTGGTCACTCGCTGACTTAAGAGAAGCAGCCACCTTGGTCCCCGCTGTACAAAGCACAAACTGAAGGATGGCAAATTGAAAGCCAGTGTTTTAAAATGTGCCCACTCATTTCTGGCTGCTTAGATCAGAGACACCAAACCTCCTTCTCGCTGATGCTGAGTTAGCCATGCCAGGCTAGTTGAGACGTGGAGATTGTGTCAAATGGCATGTCCCGACGTGGAGGTCGGCTCAGGACGGTCTGGTCTTCAGGGCCTGTATGATGCCACGGGGTGTTGCAGCACTGTCAGAAATACACACACGGGTTTGGCTTTCACGCTTTGTGCTTTAGCCACAAAGTCTGTCCTTCCTGCTGCTGCCGCAGTGCTTGGCAGCAGCTGCAAATTAGGTACGAGTGGTACGTAAGCTGTCTTGCTCGTCATGTAGCTCCTTGTCACCGACAAGTCCACAGTCCGGCCTATGGTCTGCTCTTGCATGCCTGTGTGATATGTGCTTGTGCTCATGTGAGTCATATGCACAGCAAGAGAAGCATTTCTGACCAGGACATAATCTTTTTTCAAAGAAAAGTATTGCATATCTTCTCCAGAATTTGTTGTTTGAGTTGGCTAATCTATGAAGAATCTGAGTCTACAATCATTAATTCCCTGATAGTACATATTTCACAGTTAGTGTCTGCTTCGCAAGCCCTTGCTCACCCAGTGGGAAGTGCATTACAAGCAGTGGCAGAGGCAGATATCACTGCTGTGACCATCCCCAGCCTGGCGTGGAAGAGGCTGCAGCCCTGGTAAAGGATGTGACGGCAGCCAGGGTTTCTCCCACCACTACTGGATGATCTACAGACTGCAGCAGTGTTCAAGCGCTAGCTTTGGATCATGGAAACAGGGCTTGGATGAAAAGGGCAGAACTCTGGTGAAGGAGCCCCTGCTTCCATGTCTAGGTCTGGCTGTTGGGGTCCCTTCTTTGGTCTCTCCATCTATAATTGCCGTTGCACCCTGAGATCTGCAGATGAGCTGTGCTGTAGACAAGCTTGGTGTTCATATTAACACTGGATCAACACTGGGTCCCAAGAGCTTTTGAATGAATATTCAAGAGAGTGATTTGTATTTATTCTTTCAGCTCCAACAGAATAATTAAGAACAGGATAAATAGTAAGTGCAAATGATGCAATGAAGCATCTGATAATGCTTAGGAGGTCACAGAAGAGGAGCCAAGTTCATCTTTTTTAGCCCAACAGTTAATGACTTTTGTGATTCTGTAACTATAGCCTGGGTTTTTCTCTGCTTTTGTAGATGTGGATAAATGTCTTTCCAACCCTTGTCCTGCGCTGGCCACCTGCAACAGCACTCGTGGCTCCTACATCTGTCAGTGTCCTCTTGGATATGAGCTGGAAAAAGGAAAGTGCAATTTAGGTAAGAAAACAAATGTGAAAAAACAGGGGAGAAAAAGGTGGGAATAATTATCTGTAATCTTCTACAATAAATTAACGTAGGCTCAACATAGTTCAGGAGCTTAATGTTCCTCCCAACCACCACATTTAACAGGGACCTTTTACTGTTGATACAAGTGCAGTGTCTAATGCCTGTCGAATTGGGCTGCCCTGGGGAGCAGGGGCGGTGATAGCGGAGGGTTTCTTAAAAACACAGCAATGGAGCAGCGGGCTCAGGCTTCCTAGTAAGGACAGATGTGACCCTTCTGTTCCTAAAATGTTTTACAACCCCCAAAAAGCGTTCAGCAGCTTATCGCAGCTCCCAGCCCTGCAAACCCAGGCAACTGCACTTGGCCTGGGAGAAGTGAGTGGGGCTATTGTGTAACCCGGCTTCAGTGGGATCAGCCATGTGCGGAAAACTAAGCAGCCATGAAAGTCTTTGTAAGATCAAGGTCTCGTTTCCTACCTTTAGCATTTTTCATGCAGCACAGTTATTAGTTGGAACTCAGGTTCTGACCCCCCTCCTTTTTATTAGAGGACTCTCACTCTCAAGGACTTACAATGTCCCATTGTAAAGGGGAATTTCTTTTGCTAGAGTTTCTTCTGACCCTTAATCAGCGAGGATTAGAGGCATGGAAAATTTGCTAAGGAAACATGGGTGAGGTGTCCCTGAAGGGTGTTTTGAAACATTTCTTAGAGTTGGAATGTGTCGGCTTTTAATTTAGAGAGTTGTTATGATTATGCCTTGAACGAGGGTACAGGCAGATTATATAAATAATGTGAAGGTGATTCTCATCTTATTTTTACCCAGACTTGTTACATTAGAGCTGTCTGATATAAAATTTGTGGTGAAGATAGGCTCTGTGGATAGGAAAAAATGGGAAAGAATTGGAGGCTTATACTGTTATCTGCAACTGTATTTGTTTTTCTGGTGGAACATAAAACTGGAGCTCTGAGTTCTCATTTCCACTGAGTATCTCATGACACTTAATACAAGATTTAGGGATATTATCTCTCTGAGTCTGGACAACTCAGATTATTGCATTCTGCTGCCATGAATCAAATATGAATCTAAGCATGGAAAAATGCATCTTCTGGACCTCTTTTCAAATGTCATTGCTTGTTCTGTCCAACAACTTGAAAAATGAAAATATCCTTTTTACAGTGCTTTATTTTGTCTTGCCGATCTGCTTTCCTTCCATTGCAGGGAGGGGTAAGAGATTCGACACATTTACCCCAAATAATTATATCTTTCATACCTGAACCTGTCTTGTTACTAAATTCACCCATCTTTCTCTGTGTTCAGGGGTCCTTTTAAAGTAGTCTGTTTCTATATGAACCGTATGAACGCTGCGGTGAAATGCTGGCTATTCCGCAGCTTTGAGCCCTGGAATTTGACTGGGGTTGTGGGAACACTGCAGCAACCCTTGGGAAAAATCCCAAGGCTGGGACTTTACTTTATTGGGGCAGTAACTCTCAGACATTAGTTTTCTGTCCACTGCGTGAAGGGCTTTTCCATGCAGATGGTCTCTCATGTAAGGTGGATGAAACCACAGCTACATATGGCATGGAGATACGTGTTCTGACTAACCTGTCTTGTTCTCCTTTTTAGTAAGAATATTTATTGGCCAGGTCCCCCTGAAACCTAATATTACCCATGGGAAGTATGCAGAGCTCCTCCAGGTTGAGGGTGAAGTCCTGGCGATGGTGAGTGTCATTGCTGGGACTTTGGCAATGCTGATGGGACAGGTGCCCTTTACTCCTCTTATGGTTGTCATGGGAAACCACGATCTCTCTGGATTTAGCCTTTTTAATTATTGAACCATCCTGGTCTGGTTTAAGTAGGATTGGTGAGATGTACACTTCTAAGTCCCTGCACGCTTCTCTCCCTCACCCTGCCCAGGCTGTCAAGATAACAGCAGGGAGATTCAGCTCCTAAAGGGCTTAAGACAGCACATCTGCCCAGAAAATCCTGAAGCCCTTTTCATGAAGTATTGTGGCTGGGTTCACACTTCTGTGGCCTCCATCCTTTCCTAGTGTCTTCTGGCTGCATAGCTTTTTCCAGACCTCAAAAGGGTGTTAGCAGTCCTCCAAGGTCCAACTCTGAGCTTCATTGTTCCCCAGTAAATCTCACAGGTGCTGGGGTGGGTTGGACTGCAGCTGGTGCCATTTGCTCTTAGCCAAACCCCAGGGGATGAAGCACAGCAGCAGCACCCACCCCAAGATACCTTCCTCTCGATGGAGCATCCCAGCCATGCTATTGCAACTATGTGGCCCTTTGTCAGTTGATAGCAATCACTGGGTGAGCTGGTGGCTTCCTCATACGCTATGCATCAGTTGCTCCAAAAAGACCCCTGGGCTGGGGATAGGTACATGTCCGTGTGTTTTTAGCCAGATCATTGCATACATGAGTTCGTCCTGGGCGGGAACTTGGGATGCAGTTCATGCCAGCTCTTTTTGGAGTAGATGATTTGGAGATACTGCCAAAGGAGGGGGGAACTGAGGTGAGTCACCTCAGTGCTGCCTGCACGGCTTGTACTAGGGAATGAACACAAACAACCATGTGGATCCAGGGCGGGGGAAGCTCCTTGGAAGATGTGCAGTCTCTGAGGCCGCTGCTTTTAGCTGAGCCTCACCTGGGGCCCTCTCCTCGCTGGCTTCTGGCTCATCCTTGACCTTTGTGGTCATTGCACAGTGGGCCCCCAGGCAGATGCTCATGTCGAAATCCCCAGGTCTTCATTCCTGTTCAAGGGTGTGCAATGGTGACTTCAGCTGTCCCTTGCTGCCAACAGGACGGTGCACATTTCTCAGTGGGCAGGTGCACTGCTGGGATGCTCAGAGCCCTCACAGCCTCAGCAGGCAGCTCTGGTGAGCGCAGGGGATGGTGTCAGTGACCCAGGAGGGACGTCCCATGCTGTATCCTGCTAGGCCTACATCATCCCCCAGGGCACTAACAACTGCTGTCTCTCTCCATGCAGCTCAATGCATCGCTCTGGGGCTTGCCGGGGTACCACCACTCCACAGTTAAGGCAACCAGGTAAGCTAAGGCTTCCAGGGGAAGAGAGAAACTCGAGTGTTTAGGATGTTCAAGTTGACATCCATGTTCTCCATTTTGAGTCAGTGTTGGGCTTGATGCAATCCTATGGGCACTGATGCAGGGCATGGGGAATGCCTAACCACCTTGCCCAGCTCTCCCAGTACCCTTCTCCTGGCTTAAGCAGCATGGAGACGGACTTGTGGGCTGCCCATGAGGGATTTATGGCTGGTTTCAAAGCGATCTACTAGCACCTCTTCCAGCCTCAGTTTTACCTCTCTGAGTGAAAGTTTGTCCTGTTTTTAAGGTCTGTTCCAACGCACAGCTATTTCAGCGCGTATGCAATATTGCCTCTGTGATAAGCATTGCTTGTGTTACTAAGAGTCCTGTTTATAATGTGTGTTAATAAGTCCTATGTATAAGATGCTAACAATGACATCAGACTGACCCATGGTACTCAAAGCTGTTTTATTTTGTTTTCTGTTAGGGAGGCAAATGTTGTGCATGTTTCAGTGCAATCCACGTTCTCTTTAGCATCCAATGTGACTTTCTACGACGTTGTCAGCAGTGTGAAAAGCTACATTCGAGCTTGCAAATCCCCCACCGAAGCCTGCCAGTTCATCTCCAGCCTGAAACTGCTCCACAGAGGTAAATAGGATCTGGAGGGACTGTGACAGGAAGAGAAAAGGATGTTTTATTTGGCTTCTTTTATAACAGAGGGAGAAGATTTTGGCGTTTGGAAAAACCCCTCTGAATCTTTTTTATCTTACTTAAATGAGAGTCATCTTAAGAGCCTTGAAGTACAAAAGGGATGCAGATATTGAGCCTTATCTTTGCCACACGTGTGAGAAATCTGCCTCACTGTGAAAACATCATGCAGCACAGGATTAGAGGCATTGTAGGGCAGCCTTTCATCTCTGGGATGTGACACCAGACCCGGTCAGATCAAAAAACCGTAAGTTTTAATTCCACCCGCATGTCCAGGAGCTGTGGAAATGGCATGAAAGCCAGGAGACAATACCCCCCAGTGAAGTCGATTAGAGCTGCTGGAGGCTACACAGGGAGCTCTGCTCTTCTGCCTGCCCAATTTCAGTGTTGCAGGATGTAAACATGGTTCACAATTAAGAACTTTCAATTTCTGTACCGAATTCTCTACCTGCCAAAGGGGAACGTGGGTACAGCACAGAGAGACCTAGAGAAGCATGTCAGTGTTGTGCAGGACCTTCTCCAGGTGGATCCATCAGTGGTGGTGGCCCTGTGCTCTGTATGTCCTGGTTCTCACTTTCTGAGAGAGTGATAGAGGAGGTTTAGCTGTGAGAAATACTGGCAGGATGCAGGGACAGAGCACCCTTGAAAGATGGGCTCCTGCAAGGAAACTTCTACATGTGGAGCTCTGTGACTTTGGGCTTTGATGTCTGGCTTTGAGTATGAAGGGTAGCAGCGCTTAGCCGGGGTGTAGTGGGAAACTCCTTGGATCGTTTTGGCAAAGTAAACATGAAGAGGATAAATTTAGTGTGTGCTTTTATTTTAACATGCCTTATTTATAGCCACATTCCACCATGGATTGAATTAAATTATTTTGCTCAGATTACATTTCTCCATTAACTCTGATACAATGCTTCTGGTAAAGTCTACTTCTAACTTGAACTAAGCAGAATAAGAAACAAATTATGTTCTTGTGTAAGTACTCAAAAGAAAAGATGTCAGATTAAAAAAATAAAAGATGGATCAGGCAGAGAGAGGTTTGTAAAAGGTGAGTGCCAAAATGAGTGACATGTTTTCCATAAAATAGTTTCTCATGAATAGTTGTTCATTCTGTTTAGTCTGACCTCCCAGTAAAAACTATATATTTCGTGACACAATTTCCATCATTCACCCACAGTTTTGCTGAATGCTCATTGTAACAAATCTGACTTTCCAAAATAAAACACTGCTTCAAAGTCATGTAAACAAAAGGACAAATTCTTTGTTCAAAAAATGAAAAAATCTAGTGCTTAATATTGAAATGGAAAAATTTGGTTTGGGCTAAGCAAAATGTTGTGCTTGATATAAGCTTAAAAATTGGTTTGTTGAACTATCTCAGAAGGTTAATGTGTTTCAGCTTGAGCCAAACTGGATTTTTCTTTTTTGTTTTCCCTTCTGCCTCCGAGCAAAACATTTATTATTTGCCCCATCTATTTGCCTGTACAAACGACAATAGGCAAGAAATGGTGCCATAGCGTAACATTGACTGTGTCCTAATGGAACAAATGTTATTTAAAAAAAAGAGGTTAAAGCAGCAGATGAGCTGAACGTGGTGCCTGGGGACAGCAATTGTGCAGAGCGGTGGGTTCAGAGAGAGCTGTGGGTTCAGAGAGAGCTGTGCTGATGTTGGCCTCCTCTTCCCAACAGTTGGCAGCTTGTGCAAGCTGAAAGACCCCGAATGTGACAAGGAAACTTCTGAATGCACTGACTTTGACGGAGTCGCGCTCTGCCAGTGCAAAAGTGGGTACTTCAAATACAACAAGATGGACCACTCCTGCAGAGGTATTGCTCTTTATGGGGTGTATTTTACCCCAGTTTTGCTTAAACTTTTTTTTTTTCCAGTGGAAATGAGTGTGTGTGTATCGCTGTGCAAGCAAGAAGCTCAATATTATGAATAAATATTAGCAGCTCAAGTTTCTTTTGTTTAGTTAGGGGACTTTTCAGGAGACACTGAAGATACAGTCTCTCTCTAGGAATAATATTATCTCTTTCTGGAGCATACTGTGAGACACAGTGATTGAGAAGAGGGAGAAAGGGGCCTGACTGCTTTGGGCTCCAGTTCAGTGGCACAGAGTAGAGATGATGTGTGTCTCTGCCTGTTTTGATTTTGTCTGAACTCTCAGTGAACTTAGGAGAAGTGCTTTAAACTCACAAGCTTGTATTAATACATCATCTATGTTTTCAAAAGAAATATCTGAAAATGATTATAAAATTATTTTTCAGTTGGGTTCTTAATAAAAATTTTAAGCTTAAGGGTTATATGATTTTTTAGCTACTCCTCAGATAATTAAATCTGATTTTGCTACATTTTAAACAAGCTCTTTGTCTGCATGCCAGTGGTCGAAATGACTTCTGTAGGATCAGGGTGTCCATTCCGTGGTTCCAGGGGTTGTCATAGGGCTTCTTAAGAAATGCAGTTTTCTGATGTCATATCAATAAGAATTGCAGTATTGGTTATATATTGCTTCTGGCAGTGTCTGCTGGGTTGCTGCTGAAATAGGAGGATATGCTTTATTGATTCCAAATGTCATCAGAGAGTGAGAAAAAATGCACCTGGAAATAACTCATGTGCTGCATGCTCTAGGATGGACATCTTAGAGATGGGCATCTCTGGGTCCCAGGCCATGGTCCTGCCTCTTCTCCGCTCTGTGGCTTCAGGCAAAACCTTTCTCCTTTATGATTTTCTTCCCTCCCTTTATCTTGTATGTTGGGGGAAGGATTTCTCCTAGGAAATACTGACCATCTCCACTGACCCTTGAGAGGGAGAGATGGGCTCATGTAGTGAGTGGGAAGCTGAGCTGAAGCCTGGAAGGCTTTTGCCCGATTTTTGTTCTATCATTAATGATGAGGACCCAGGGTGAGTTACTCCTTTTTTTCTTGTCCATGCCTCTTGCCAATCAGCATTGTGAAGGTAAATACCTGAACAGCTGTGAAGCACTTGGATACGATAGTTGTAGAGGGCTCGGAGATCTATCATCTTGTACATGTGGTTACTCCCTATGAATGGGTCTTACTTGCTGTGCAAAATATAAAACACCCTACCTGTACACAGTGAGGCCTCAATCCCACCTTCAGCTCGTTGCTGTCGGTAGGAAACATCTTATTGACAGCCTGAGAATGTCTGAGGGATAGTGCTGATGTGGGATTTAGGTGGATTTGCAGTGTGGTGGTGTGAAGCTAGCACTGACTGCATAGTGCCACACTCTGGGGACATACCAGATTTTCAGCATCACCTTGTTCCCATCTGGGTAAAGTAGGCAATTGGGATTAATAAATAATTTTTCAAAAGCCAAGCTATGGCCCTCATTTCATACTTAGGGCTATTGTCTGATAAATATAGCATACAATATCCAGCCTCTTTGTAAATCTATGACCTCTTACTGGCTAAACAGGAACTGAGGTCTCCCAAGCATCCGACCCTCATTGTGGGTTGTGAAAATGTGGTGTGGTAACTCCAATTATAGTATTTGCAAGGAGGGAAATGGCTATTGTGCTGTCCTGTCCGGTCTCCCCCGTGGGAAGGTGGGTGCGGCTGGGAGAGCTCATGTGGCACAGGGAATTGGCCATCCTGAACCCAGGGATTGTTCTGTCCTGCCTTTTTGGTGTCTGGCCCCTGGGGCATGCTCGAGAAAGCATCTCCTGGGCCAAGAGAGTATTGGGTCTCTGAGCCACAGGAGTTCAAACATGCTGGTCATGGTGCCTCTTGATGTGCAGTTTGGTTGTCTCTGGATCGTTGCTGGTTTTCAACCTTCCCAGTATCTTCAGGGCTGTTATAGAAAGAGAGTGACAAACCCAATGTGCCAGCTTTTCAAGGGCATGCTATTTTTAATAGTACAGAGCAAAGCAAGGAGCAGCAAAGCAGGTTTCCAAAGAGACTCCTGAATCTCTTTCAGGAAGGCAAAGGCAAAAGAATCCAAAGTAGAAATGCACAACTAGATAGCTTTGCTTGGCCCCTCACACTTAAGCCTTTCCTCTGTTCCCTGCTCATGTTTGAAAGCTTTCCGAGTGAGTGTGGCAGCACAAAATCTCCTGGGAGCATGTTCAGAGGAGCAGGAAAGATGCCAGAGGAGAAAGCGAAGCGGCAGGAAAAGGCAGGGTGAGGAGAGGAAAAGACATAAGCCCCAAATGTTTAAGTAAGACAAAGAGATGCACGTTCAGGATCTTGCTTTTCATCTTTACTGCCTCTGTGGCCTCCTGGCCCAAGAGCTGCATGCCAGCGGGGTCCAGGGCTGTTCCTGCCCAAGGCAGGCTCCAGCCTTGAGACCACTCAAGGTGTATGTGTCCTGCGCATACAGCTAGGGCAGAGGGTGCAAGTTTAGGCTCGGCTCCAGCATCTGCCTGTGGGCTTCTCCAGAACTTCCCAACACGTAAGCAGTGGGCTGTTGGGCTCTTCAGAGAAGGCAACTGTAGCAGGCTGGGGAAGTGATGCCTCCCTCCCCTTCACTGCAGGTTTTTATTGCCTGGTCTTGTGGCTCACTTTGGTAGAACACTTGCTCCATAATGGTTTTGGTCTGCTTTTGCGTTAGTGAGTGAGAGCAGCAATCCATCCAGTCTCATTTTGCTAGTACCTCAGTGTTATGAGTGAGCCAGGGAAGGATCCTTTGGGATTTACTACCCTTGCCCTGACTGTTTGTTGACCAAGGCTCTTAACTCTTGTCGAATTACCTCTGGTCTCTTCCTTGACTTCAAAGAAACCATCTTCAAGAGAGAAAAACAAATCCAGTGCAAAAACCATCATGATGAGATGCAGCTGGGGTCTATGTAAAGAGTCTCACCCTCCCCATCTGCAGCTCTAGGGAAATAAATGGAGTGAAAGAGGTAGTGGAGGAGTAGTGGGGCTATACAGAGAAGAGAAAGGAGTGCAAGACCAGCTATCATGGACATCAGCTCCCCCATCATCATTGGTGCCAATTACTATAGCAAGTCTGTGCCTATTGCAGCCATGTGCAATATTCATGGTGTGAGTGCATCACTCATCTACATCCACACACCCTGCAGGAAAATGGCATGCTAAGTGACATGAGACGCTTTAGTAAATGGTATATAGGCAAAGAGTATTTCACTATGTCCACAAGCAAGGCCAGGCATTCAAGAGAAGGGTACCAAGCACACTGTGGGTGGTGTCTCCTGAAAAGCAGACTTGGGCAGAGCTGTAGAGGGGGCTTGTTGGGTAAGAAAAGGTCCCCAGCTATGTCTTGTAAGACTAATCTGGTCCCTGGGTGCATGGGCAGGAAGAAGAGGGGATGTGTTGTTATCCCTGGGCTTGTGACATCTCTTTCTGGGAATGAGAAGTCAAAAGGGTCAAAGATAATCTGTAAGTATTCAGAGAAAACCTAAAAAAAACAGGGAAACTTAAAGATCTCAGTGCACTTGGCTGTATTAAAGGCAAAGGAGTGATTTGATGGTGAGGAGGAGAAATGTGATCATATAACCTTTTCCAATCTAGCAAGTAAACATCCAAAGGCTGGAATTTGACACTGGGATAATTCAGACCAGAAAGAAGGTGAATGTTTTTAGTGGCTGAGGAAATTAACTTTATGAGCGTCTGACCCAGGGTTGTGGTTGATTGTCTGTCACTGAAGATATTAAAATCAATCTTGGATGGTTCTCTAAAATGTAGCTCCAGTTCAACTATTTGATTTGAAACTGGAATTAAATTTAAGGAAGTTTTGTGACCTGTATTATGAAGGGGAGGTCACAATCATATTGCTCCCTGCTGGCATCAATATCACTTGTTATTGGTGCTGGAAGAGCCATAAACGTCTGAATCCAGGCAGAATACTAGTGCTCTCTCTTGGTTTACTATGATATTGCCGGGCCATTTTAATGGACAACATTACTCGTTTGTCCTTCTTTTCTTCCTCCTTCCTCTCCTGTGCTAAGTGTTTCTGAAGATGCATTGTCTGTGCCAGAGGGGAAGAGGCATCTGGTGTGCTGGGAGCAGCAGAGGAGGAGGAGAGGGCTTTGCTGCAGCTTAGCTGGGACCTACTGGAAGCCCTCTCCTCTCCCCACAGATTTCCTCATGCTTGCTGGGGTTAGAGAGCACCTGAGCTTTTGGCTGCAAGTTTTCCCTGTGGTTAAAGAGCAAGGCAGAGGGAAGAGGGCTTGAGAGCTGCTGCCTCACCATTTTTAAGAATATGGTATTTAAGGGGAAAAAAAATCCATGAGCATTTTTGTTTTCACTTCACAATCTAATTTTATTCCCTGTGGAGTGTGCTGCGGGGGTTTGCCAGAGCCCTGGGTGATGTCTTGCAGACCCCCATGGGCTGCTGCATATTCTGGCCTTGGCTTGTTCCTCTGTCCAAAGTGACTCCATCCGTGTCACTCCTACTCAGGTCTTTAAGCTACCAACTTCACTGCTTCTGTGAAAGGCAACAGATCTGCGGTAGTTCTGATGGCACTATTGCTGAGAAAAGTAATATGAAGCTTATAATTTTATGTCCAATGTATCATCACCTTTGCTGCTCATCAAAAGGGTGGTATAATCTGAGATAATTCAGGTGATGAGATAGCTGTCCATAAGCACAGAAATTACTTTATTTTGAAGTTATGGTTTCAGTTTTTTACCCACATTTGGTACAAAGCAGTTTCTGGGTTATTTAGACTAAATGTATTATATTCTGTAGTAAAATATGATATGTCAAAATTGGTTTAGCTCCAAGTTTGGAAGACAAGAAAGAAAGGTGTCATGAAGCAAAACATCACATACTAGTTTGGGTTACCCCAACTGTGTTTGCATAACATTTTGTTGCAGTAGAAACATTTAAAAGTTATTAATAATATGTATCAATGCTCAAGTAGAGCTGTTGAAATGAGGTTTTAAAACAAAAACTGGAGGCACTTGCAGACTTTTTACTATTTTGTGGGAAGCGGTACAACGTGCAGTGAGTTTCCTTTGGGGCAAGAAGAGGTTCTGCAGGGAATTATGTTACCAGCTGCCCACCCTGTGCTAAGGTCTGGGCTAGCTCTGCTGGGAAGCCTGGAAATGGTCCCATCAAAGCCACCGGGAGGTGAAATTAAGTGCATGGTGTTTTGCCTAAACCAGAGGAGATATTACATCACATCAGAGCGCACGCCGTTCCTGCTGTGCCAGCAGCACAGGCCAGCTTGTCGATGACCAAGGTGGTTTGGGGTGATGCTGCCGTGGGGAGCGGCAGTGGGAAATGCCTTCCCTTCACCAACCACTATGCGATGCTCATGGCCCTTCTCTCCTCTGTGTTTCTAGCCTGTGAAGATGGATATAAACTGGAAAACGAGACCTGTGTAAGGTACCGTGACTGCTCTGCCCTCCTCCTACCCCACCATCCTTCTTAATATTGCTGTGGTGGCCTGTTGGCCCAACTAAGCCACTAAAACTCCCTCTTTTTTTCTGTTACCAGCTGCCCATTTGGCTTAGGTGGATTCAACTGTGGAAACCGTAAGTATAAAATTTTGTTTCTTTTAATTTCCACAGTGACAGAAATGGGAAATTTGAAACAAGTAAAGGCAGTAGGTATATGCTACTCTTCTCACTGGATTTTGTTTCTTCATTTTCTGTTGAAAATTATTTTGTTGACCTTCTTTGACAAAGTTGATAGTATCTGCTAAGGAAGAGTGATCTTCTTTCTCTGGGTACTATGTCATGATAGCACATATAGTGGGCACTCTTGAAGCATAATATTTGGAGTTGAATCCATGAAATACTGTTTGAATTCTGACCTGTCAGTGAAAGGAATCCGTCCCCTAGGGAAACAAAAGCTTGTTCTACCTCCAGCAGGAGATTCCCAACTCCATCCATTTCAGTTGAAAATTTAAGGCAATGTAGCTTACACAGGGAGGGAAGATGGGAAATAAACAGTTAAGGCCTTTGCAGGAGGATGGTGAATATGTTTGCATTAGTATTTACAAGCACTTCGCTGTTGCTAAGTGAGTCTCTGTCTTTCCACTCTGTAGCGTATCAGCTCATCACTGTGGTGATCGCGGCTGCAGGAGGGGGACTTCTGCTTATCATGGGCATAGCACTGATTGTCACCTGCTGCCGGTAGGTACCACTGCAAGCCCTGGCTCATCTGTGGCATCCTCTCAGTGGGTCACACCGCACGTGCTCCGCATGTGAACCCTAAAGGACCAAAACATAGGTGACCACATAGGGTAGCTAAGCAAGTGGATTAATCAGAGATGCTGCAGTATTACATTGTGCTTTCATTTGGGGCATATATTTTTTTTTTTCCAGCAACCAGGCTAAAAAATCGAACTGGGTGTCTCTTAAAGATGCACCTGACAATCATGTGCTCTAAGGATGGAGAGGGAAAGGTGTCCTTCCCACTCAGAGCTGTAAGGCAGCCAGGGAGCAGTCTCCAAAAATGCAAGCTAAGTAGAAAGGAGAAGTTTAGGCAGCAGGAAGAGTTGCTGGCCATTGCTCAAGTGCTGTTTGAGTGTATTTAAGGCTATTATTGTTGTCCTTTATGGACAAGTCCTGCACGTGCTCTCACTCTATGTGTCTCCACCTCTCAGATGCACACATGCATGTACACAGGTAGTTCCCATACCAGCAGGTAGCTTTGGGCTAAAGGCAAGATGTGCTTTCCGAGGAAGCTCTGCCCCATGATTTATTTATCATGAAAAGGGCTGCCTTGCAGTAACACCTTCTCCCTCCCATTCCAGCTCCCAAATACAAGATTTCAAAGCTCTCTGGTTAAAGTTGGTAGCTGGATTTGTCAGTAACATAGATATGGCAGTGGTTTGGTTGGTGCAGTGGTCTGCACTTGTTCCCCCGTGTTTGGAGCCACTGGGATGCCAGCAAGCCCCAGCTGGGATGTGATGGCCAGAACACCTCCAGGCCTCAGAGTGCAGATGTCTGCAGGGATGAACTGATCTTGTTGATGTTGAAGATGAGCTCATCTTCTCCATGAGTCCTGGCCTTTGGCAGGTTATGTGACTTCCTGGAGGGTATTTTGCTTTGAACTGGAAGTGTTGCCAAAGTCCAGTCACACAACATGGTAATTATGTAGGGACATTTGGTGTAATTCAGACCAGACCATTGCAAGTCTTCCGTCTTAGGAATTAACCTACTGCCTAGAAGTGCTATAGTTAAGCACTTGGAGACTTGAGTAGTGTGGAGGCACCCATATGTTTTATTTTCTTCCAAGATTTCTGTGACTTTTTCATTGACTCAGGTGAACACTCATATTTCTTAAAGACAACAGGTGTAAGTTGGAACAGGAGATGTTCAAACTGAATGTAGAGAAAAACTCTTTCACCAAGTGAACAGTAAGGTGGTAGAACAGGTTGCTCAGAGAGGTTATGCCATCTCCATCTCTGGAGATTTCAAATCCCACCAGGTACCATCCTGAGTAGCGTGATCTGACCTCATATCTGATTTTGCCTTGGAGCAGAACATGGCCTTGGAGCAGACTGTATCTCTTTGAGGTGATCTTTGTTCCCTCTCAAGGTACATAACATGAAGTGAATCTCCTGAAATCATGTCAGAAGTGCATACAAGATAGCAGGATAAGTTGTGTGTTTTCTCTTTCCTTCATTATTTTATAAACAGGAAGAATAAAAATGACATAAGTAAACTCATTTTCAAGAGTGGGGATTTCCAGATGTCACCGTATGCTGAATATCCGAAGAACCCCCGGGCACAGGAGTGGGGCAGAGAGACCATAGAGATGCAGGAGAACGGAAGCACCAAGAACCTGTTGCAGATGACAGATGTGTATTATTCGGTATCTATCCGTAGCTTCACTATTAAACCTTTGTGCCTGATAGAGGAAAGACACATTCCCTTATTTTTGGAAGTACAGACCCCTTTCCTCCTAAATAAAAGGGCAAAGCAAATGACTTCCATAGACAACAAGGCACTGGGAGTCCTATGGACTCTAGCTATTACACGTGGTGAATATCACAAAGAGCTGTCATTAGGAAGAGTGCTAGGGAAATGTCTAGGAACATTTTGGTAGATGCCTGAAAAGCCCATTCTAGAGTAGAGCAGGACAGGTGAAGGTTTTGGACACACTGCTAGGGATCCCTGTGGGTAGTTTTCTCCCTTCTCCCCTCACTGATGATGCTGGAAGGCTGAGACCTCTGTCCGGGGGACTTCGCCCCAAGATGGGAAGATGGTGGTCACAGAAGACCCCCCTTCTACTCCTCCGCTCTTCAGGGTACAGGTCCCTTCCTGCAGCAGAAAGGGTGCATAAGGAGCATCCCTTCATCTCTGAGGGAACAAGTGGTAGGGAAGAAACGGTGAAGGAGTAATAGGCTGTGTAGGTCACAGAAAGACACAAGCACAAGATCTGCTGTCGTGGTTGGTACCATCCACTAATGTCTGTATCTGGAGCTGTGATGCTGATGTATCATCTGTCACTCATCTACAACACCACACTGGATGTGCTTAAGGTGTATGTGGGTTACCTGTGAGCAGGGGTTGCAGGATTTCACCCAAATCACACATTCTCCACTCTTGCTTTCCAGAGCAGAGAGCAGTGAGCAATACTTTTTTTCTGGCTTGAATTGTAAGTGTTGCAGTAAGCAAATTTACTGGGTTGCACAGCATGAAGAGAAATAATCCTCCTTCCTGCTTCCAGTAAGAATGAGAGATTTGGAAATGAAAATGCATTTTCTAAACATTTTTTAAAGACTTTTATTATGTTGATGAATCGAAAGGGGAGCTTTTTAGCAAGCAGTAAGTGATGAGGGCTTTGCATGGATCTGCTTTGTAACAGATCAAACCAAGTGGCTTGATGTTATTTGCTGGGTGAAAGGATTGTACAGTCTTGGTCTTAGACATCAGAGTTCCTCAACCAAATGTCCCCAGGAGATTTACTTAAGTAAGATAAGGGAAGAGAAAGGAAGGTCAGATCGCTTTGTATTTGACATATAATTCAAGTAGGCACCTATGGTTAATGGGGAGAGAAATGCTACCAGGTAATACTCAAAGCAGGAGACTATGACTTTCTAGAAGCATTTCTTTTAAGGATGACTCTGGGACAATATCCTCTTTGTGAGAGTTGTTTCAATACCCAAACTCATCAGCACAATTCTCTTGGATTAAAAATTAAGTGTGTTCTTAGACTGCACAGAGTGGAGTCAGGTAAACTTCAAGTCTGCTAATTGGCAAGATGTTGAAACTGGATTGCGTCAGTGTAATACCTTCAGGAAATGCATAACTCCTACAGTAAAAATCATTCTAGGTTTTAGGCATCATTAGTGTTCACATTGTTCCTTCTAGCTACAGAAATAACTGCTGGGAAAGGTGGTAAGGCTGTACCTGAAGGAGGACTTAAGGGTGAGAATAAGAATTCTTTTTTTTTTT
>VZZY01010435.1:0-15903 GCA_013400335.1 Eurystomus gularis | reverse complement strand
TTTTTTTTTTTTTGCTAATGCAGCCAACTGGATTGAGAAATCCTGAACTGGAAAGAAACGGACTTTATCCTCCCTACACTGGTTTGCCTGGATCTCGACATTCATGCATCTACCCTGGACAATACAATCCATCCTTTATTAGTGACGAAACCAGAAGAAGAGATTATTTTTAGCAGTGAGTGGAGAGGGAGTGGAAGATTGACATAGTTTTGTGGCCCTTGATCCCCAGGTACAATCTGTCTCTTGGGCAGTTCAGCCTGCATCAATCTTAATCTTCCCATTTAACAGGAAGGACTTTGAACTTCATACCGAGCATTGCTGCCCTGAGGAAGCGTTACGCTTGCTAAGCAGCAGAGAGAAGGAGGAGGGAATGGCTCAAGGTGCACATCACTAAAATACCAAGATGGAAGTCAAGACGTACTCCAGATTTGTTTTGTGCTGCTTCTTCACTCTTTACGCTACATGGCAAGCACGGATCAGTACAGGCAGAGGAACAGTGCCCAGCATTCTGCATTGAATACCACTCGGGAGTGTTTTGTTTACAGATCTTGTTCACTGTTGACTGTGCTTGTCATCTTAGTCAACCTTCATGCAAAGATTCACCATGCAACTGCTTTTGGTAGGGCAAGTTTGTCCGCTCCCTTTTACATTGCTGCATTGCTTTCTGTTTCGTATATGACAGGGAAGCTGGCTTGTCCTCTGGTCCTCCCTTTCTTACTGGTAGAAGTTCTCCAGTTCTCTGGGTCCTTGCTGAAGCCTGGTACCTGGCAATGTTGGCTGAATTCGTGGGTTGTCTCCAAGGAGTATGGGAAAGTTAGTCATACCACTGCAATTTAAACTGAAAAAAGACACCGTTGATCCTCTGTGCCACTTTGAAAACTTTCTGGGGAAGAGTATATCGTTTTGTCAACCAACATTGTTCAGAAGTGATGACAATACATGTAATCATAGTGCTTCCATATAGGATCTTACGGGGCTCTATTTTCCTGCAGGGATTTAAAAACCTGTAGGAACAGCAACATAATGTTAAATAGTTGCTCACTTGGAAGAAAAAGATGAGCTGGGAATTCAGCATGCTCCTTATGAGGAATCTGGGAAGGAGCAGTAATGGTATAGCCCTGGCTGGGCCAGTGGAACCTGAATTCTGGGCACTGCAGGTGGGACATAGTTTTGAAGACTCCACAGCCCACCTCAACTTCTGTTGGAGCTGTGGAGGCTTTCAATACAGTGGAAAATAAGGTTCACTGCAGTCAGGTGCATTTAAGGGAGAGAAAAGTGTGACGTTTTCAGTCTCAGTGGAGCAAAGATCACTTACACTGAAGTGTTTTGCTTGCTTCCATTCTAGTTTCGAGTGATTCAGACCAGGCAGGTTTCCTCATGTAGGTGTGTTAATTTATATTAAGCACCTTGGCAAAAGCTGAAGAATGCAAGTTATTACATTTCTCACTAAAGATCAGATTGAAAACTCATGGACTGCTTTCTGACCTGAGCTAGGTGTTGAAAGAGATCTTATCAATGACGTGTATTTACCGCTTATCTTTACTGCAGTGTTAAGCTGAGTCATCCAAACCCTGTCCAAATGCAGGGTCCAGATATGGATCCTTTCCCTGAATATGACTGTGTTTTTAATTCAAGGTGGCTGCTTGTATGAGGATAACAAACAGCACAGTTCCTTAGCCTGTAACCCATCATCTCTGTCATGCGTTCATAAACCGGTATCACTGAATGGCACAAACCCTCTGATATTCCCTTCTCCCCCACAGTGCTCAAAAAGACAGTGCCTATAAGTAAGTTGATAAGGTAGCTCAGCTGACTGAAGCACAAAGGACCATGGGATGCATCCCCCGAAGTGCCTAACCCCAAGTGAGAACAGCGGTTTATTTGCTGATGCGTTGTGTGGTTGCTCCCCGAAAGTAAGCCTGGAGTGATGAGGAGCAGGTAGTAGTACTTGTGTCCTACAGATGCTGTGAGTCCCCAGATCCTTTCCCAGCTCTTCGAAGGCTGTTGTATTCCCTATCAAAAGTGAGCAACAGCTACCCAGAGAAAGGGGAGCTAGCACTAGGCAGTCGTCAGCTGCCTGCGCTAAGAGATTTTTGGTCCATGCTCACATTTACTTGTATTTTCTCAAAACTGCAACCACAAATGTAATTGAGAAGACATAGTTTGGTGCACCAGCCATGGCACATGAACGGAGTGTCTTTTTATGCCCTCATCTACTATGTTGAAGCAGAAGTGTGGGCGTGCAGAAAACCAGCTCTTTAAGGATACCTAGGGCAGTATCCTTTGCACTTACATGATCTTATGATGAAGATGCATGCAACTTCATGCCTGTCTGATCCATAATCAACCTCGCAGGTGGTAGTACACAGCTTATCTCAACTGTAGGGAGGGAATGAATGGATGCTTAGAGGAAGTACAGCAGCCTAAGCAGCTATGTTTGAGGAAAACTCTAGTTACAGTATCCAAAATGGTGTAATAGGTAAAGCACAAGAACTAGCAGTTCCCTGCCATGCTGATCAGTGTTTCCAGTCCATGAATGATGTTCTTCTCCCTTTCATTAGCGGCCGATGTCTTAATTACACAAGATTCGTTGGATGATGTGAACTAAGGGGTTGACCCTGCTGTGCTTTGAGGTCCTTCAAAGAGGATGCTGGCAGAGTTGTTCCTGTGCAAGTGAGTTGCCTCTGTTTTTGAGAGTGCCTAGGACAGAAAGGACTGCCTTTCCTGGGGTATGGAGGGGGCGGTTTGTCTGTGCACAAAAGAAAGGGGGATGCTGGGTTTCATGCTAAATCTAAATCCAAAGCGTATAGACGAGCACTGGGCTCTGACCCTTTTTGCTACAGTAGCTCAGCAAAAAGGAAGAGTGTCCCAGCAGTGATGGCAGGATTTAACCACATGCCAGCATTTTGTCAGATAGGGAAGATTTTAGGCACATGCTTATAGGCAAATATGTTTAATTGCTTGATTAGTTCAAAGACTGGGAAATGTTCCTGTGTGTGCCAAGTACAAAGGGAAAAGTAGGAAATAACTCACAACTGCAGATCAGTCTTTCTATATAAAGAGTAACATGGACTATATGAACAAAACTCGTGGTCTGTATCTCACAGCAAACTGCAAATTGCGAGGGATTTTAGTGGAAGTGAGATGGGACTGCTCCTAGCTGGGATTACACAAAAGTTTGCAAGTAATTAGTTTTCATTTCTTAATGATCTTCAAATTCTTCTTAATGCTGTGTATGGGGTGAAAGGGTCTCAGTACCTCCAGCAGGATTTTCTGAGTGAGGACTGCAAAAATTGGCCTCTTCCAAAAGAGAGAACTATATTGCATTGAAATTTTCTCTCTGCCAAGGCAGGTAAACATTGGGGAATTTCTTGTGAGAATGTATCCATTGCAGCCTGTCCTTCCTTTTAGCTTTGGTAAGAAAAGAGTCACAGAGCCAATGCATAGTCCACAGGAGGAGGAAAAGGGATCTCTCCTGACCTGCAGCACCTTCTCTGGTGTCCTAGGAGGCCCCACCTAGCAGGCAGGAGAGGATTTAGGCAGGTGTCAGCGCAGGGGTGAGTGCAGGTGCTTTCCCACGAGGTGATCCAGGAAGTCTTTGCAGAGCCAGCAGATGCAGCCTGGGGTGATTCAGTTTCCACCAGCCCAGCCACTCCCTGTACTGTGATGCTTTCGTCTTCAGCCAAGCCCCACCAGCTCCCCGCTCCATTAGTGCAGAAGGGGTGGGTGCAGTGCAGTGTGTTTTGCCGCTATGTATTACAGTTATTTTACTGCAGTTATTTACTACCGCATCCCAGCAGCAACGGGCTTGACTGGTCACGGCAGGGATGGGACCTGTTTCTGTGCAGCTTGCTTCTCGTAAAGCAGCTACTGGGATCCTCTGTCTGCCTCCACCTCTGCCATAAACTAAGCAACCTCTGGCAGTGGAGTGAGGTTTGTCACTCCTGTCAGATGTGAGAGGCATCTTCACGTGCCCTCAAGCCCACTTTAAAATGTGGATACCTCTCTGTTCAGTACCTAACTCCCCATAGGATTTCTAAATAAATGCAGCTAATTGCTCAGACTATTTAGATTACTTTTAGCTACCCCAAATTGCAAATTTTGAGCATACTGGATGTTTTTACCAAGTGGAACTGCTGTCTACTGTCCAAGAGAATAACATAGAAGTGGCATGTTTCTTATAAGGAAGATGCAAGTGGTCAGCCAGGTGTGGGGAAAGGAAGAAGAACTACACCCACACTACACAGAAATCTACCCTTGCCCCCAAATGCTGTGGAAAGCTAGGTGAGCAGTCAGCAAGGACCCATGGGCAGTTGTGTGAGTGTATTTTTTATTAACTTTGGGAAAAATGCTAATCTTGTTGCTTGACAGGAAAATATGTGACAGGCACGTGTTTGCTGCTATGGTGCTCTGCCAACGATGCTGACAAAAGCCCCTCACCCACAGAAATACCCCTGGCAGCCAGCCCAGGAGAGACGGCCACAGGGAACAGTGCAGCAAAATGCAGGTTTGAGGGATCAGTCAAAAGGGAGGTTTGTACATGCAGCCTTTCTGTGTCCCTGCCATGCACTGCTGCTCACCTGGCCAGCCCTCCCAGCTGCACTGGAAAAATAGGGACCTTTTGCATGCTGGTGAATCCTCACAGCACTGAATTGGGCTATTTGAGGAAAAAACAGGACAGGGCCATTTTGATGCCCTTTTTCCTCCACATTTGAAGCATTAGGTAACACAGCAGCAATTAATTTCTTTGCTGTTGCAGCATTTCCTGTAAGTCCCACTGTCATGGTCACATACTGAGTCACCCCTTGTGACCAGCCTTCTAAAAGGTATTTGCCTCCACACTAAGTGGTAGTAAAAGGCTTTAAAAATAGTAATAAATTGCAGTTAGAGAGAGGTGCTTGTCACTGTGAAATTGTGACAACACTTG
The DNA here is from genome assembly GCA_013400335.1 of Eurystomus gularis. NCBI lineage: Eukaryota > Metazoa > Chordata > Aves > Coraciiformes > Coraciidae > Eurystomus > Eurystomus gularis. The sequence continues at coordinate 10,976 of VZZY01010435.1, read as the reverse complement.
GAAAGGTTGTTTGCTGAGACCTGACTTGAGTGAGCAGCAGAGTGGGTTTGGACATTGCAAGCATGCCAAGTGCTTCCCCAGGACTTGTCTCTAATACTGATCAATGGCCGTATCCATTCCAAATCCAGCTGGACTTCTCATTCCCTCGTAGTGAAATTTGATCTTTAGTTTTCTTCCTCAAATTGACAAGAATGGATGCGTTTTATTTAAATGCTCTTCCTCTGCTGACTAATGTTTTTTCCCCTTTATACACAAAGGACCGAATCCAGCATCCATTATAGTGACCAGGGTAACTCTCTCATGAACTATAATGACTATAATGACTTTGTTTTAGGCCTGAATTATTCCACCACCAGGGCCACCTGTGTGTAGGACAAGCTTTCCCATGGCTCTGTGTTCTGCCTGTTCCTGCGATACTGTTGTTGCCCTTCTGTGTTATATTTATTTTTCAGAAGTACACCTATTACTGTAGCAGGACCTGTATTATGTGAGATTGAATGAGACAGGTTCAAGATCTGAAACACCTTCCTGTGAAGAGAATGAATGTGAATTTTGTATAGTTGCTTTACTGATCAGCAAACCTGTTTCCCACTGTGTAAGATCTTCTAGGGATGTAGAGGAGCTTCCTGCAGTCACAGATAAGAACTACTTTTCAGTTCACTCTTACTTGTCCCTTCAGAAATGAAGCAAGATCTCCCAGTCTCAAAGGGGCTATGTGATGTGTGCTTGTAAGAGTTTGGGGGGTTTGTGATGTGTATTTAATTCTTCATTCCCTTGGACTGCTGAGATTGAAAGCAGGACATAAGTCTATGAAGGAATAAGAAATAACAACAACCAAAAAAAAAAAGAAGAATACCCTTACTTGTTTTGCAGAAGTAAACATCTGAAGCGAATGTGGCTTCTGTACTGTAAGGTGATATGTTGGATGACAAGTCTTATGAGGGGTGGCTGAGAAAACTGGAGTTGTTTAGTCTGAAGAAGAGGAGGCTGAGGGGAGACCTTATCACTCTCTACAGCTACCTGAAAGGAGATTGTGGAGAGATGGGTGCTGGTCTCTTCTCACAAATAACAAGTGATAGGACAAGAGGAAATGGCCTCAGGTTGTACCAGGGGAAGTTTAGATTGGATATTAGGAAATATTTCTTCACTGAAAGGGCTGTCAAGCATTGTAACAGGATGCCCAGGGAAGTGGTTGAATCACCATCCCTGGATGTATTTAAAAGCTGTGTAGATGTGATACTTAGGGACATGGTTTAGCAGCAAATTTGGTAGAGCAGGGTTATGGCTGCACTCAATGATCTTAAAGGTCTTTTCTAACCTAAATGATTCTATGGTTCTATGACAGCTCTTCTGTGTATAGTTTGTTTTGCACAAGTGTAATATCTGTGTTGAGGGAAAACCTGGAGAGGGTGCCTGATGCTCCTTAAAAGTAGTATGTAAATGCTAAGTCCCTTGATCTTTATTCTGGTAAAAGCTAGAGGGGATGGGAGACTTGCTTGGGCTAATGACTGCAGCAGGCAGCCCCCAGATCTGCAAAATCCTATACGGAAAAGTCCTGTGGAGTACAGTAAAAACCAATCACTTCTCTCAAGCAGTGTCATAGAATTCACCTAACATAAAAGGTCTCCAATAAAATCTGCTAGGATGGGTTTACTCTAAAAGAAAACAAAACAAAAAACAACAACAACAACCCCCCCCCCCAAAAAAAAACCCAAACAAGCAAACAAAAACCCCAAGAGAATAAATACTTAATAGTTTCCTTTTTTTAAAGGAGATTCTGTTTAAACTCAGACATTTGTTTTAAGCCCTGTCAAATTCTACAGGACTTTCTCCTAACAGAAGGTCAAACTTGGTGTGTAAAATCCTAATGGTTTATTTGAGCAGCTTTCAGAATTGTGGTAGTAAAGCTCACCTTTGTGAGCTCTATTTCAAAAGGTAAATTTCAGCATTTGTTTGTACCTCTTTTATCAACCTGAATGTAAACCTGCTTTATGTTCTTGAGATTGCTTTGTTTCCTTCCCTGTATCTCTGAATGCTTCCAAGTCACTGGGGTTCTGAGGACATTTTCCAAACCAGTATTATTTAAAGTTGTATCATATTCTCAGCCTCCACTAATTATACAGTACTGTAGTAGCAAAATATAATTTTTAAGGATTGGATTATTTTTATACCTGCATCCAATGTTATTAAATCTGGCGTTCTAGTCAGTATTATAAAAGGATACAATAAAACTATGAATATTACTATGTCTCAGCTTTTAAATTGTCTTCAGCTTTCCCTGTAAAGAGATACAAACACAATGTTTAGATGGTTTTACAGTTAGAAATCTAATCTAGAAAATAAGAAATTTTGTAGTTCTTTTGTTCTTCTGGTGGTGCTTGGTATTTAAATGGCTAAAATGAAAAGCAGAGAAGAAACAGGTACGTTCAATTAGTTGTGCCAAACAAACTTCTGCTCAGCTGAAATGCAAGTTGTGCTCTGATATGTTTTATTTCAGTAGCATTGAGCAACTCAGTTTGATTTTAATTTTTTCCTCAGTTTAATTTTTCATTCTGCTGGAATTGCAAGAGAGTTGGTGAAGTTGTGTTTGCATGTGTGACTGCATGTCAGAGGGGAGGAAAACCTCAGGAGAGGCTGGTGCAGCAGGGGTTTTTGTAAGGGCAAGGGGCTGTACCTGAGCACAGCAAGATCAGTCCTACCTCAGTAAATGTCACCAGGGACTGGGAAGAATATACAGCTGAATGTCTCTCAGAGGAAGAAGGAAGCTACCTTGAATCCAGAGGAACACAACATCCAGTAACCCAACTAAATCCTGAGATTCATTTGCAAGAGAAGGACTGTTAACAGTGCCTCAGTTTCGTTACCAATGCTGCTGCAAGTTGTCCTGTTTTCTTTGTGACATGGAAATCATTTAAGGAAATAGTGCAAAAGGACTGGTCACAACATTGCCATGACAATAGGTGAAAGGCCTTTGTAGTTATGGAGAAGCATAGGAATTAACAGTCCTGATGGCTTCAGATTTGTATACCAGTGCCTCTGAGACCATCAGATGCATCTGTAGTGTGTGCCCTCAACCATCTTCAGAACCACCTGAAAAGAAGTCAAAGTGCACCTTGCTTCCCTTGCTTATGGGTGAATCTATATGTATAGCCCTTAAATTTAGACTTTCTGGAGGTTTGTTTAACTTTTAGCTAATTACAACATCTATTTCTATTTGTTAATATAATATGCTGTGGCTGAACCAAATTTAAATGAGATAGCAAAATGTGTAGGAATCTAGTAAGGAACAGGATTGAAAAAATACATGGGAAGAAAGTATCCAGCTGACACACGTGGGCAGCTATAAAAGACATTTCCTTCTACTTTAACATATATCTTTTGGCAGCATGATTGCCCCTTGATTACGTGCAACTTACATTTAAATAATGAGGCTGCATGGGACTATGCACCTTCTGAGAGACAAACAAGGCCTTTAACTTATTTTTTCTGCTATAAACAAAGATCAAGAGGACAACTACCATGTCTGTTACTAAATATAGCACACTTTTTACTCCATAACAATAATGTGTTAGTGTTCGTGATTGCTATACCTGAGCTTTGACGTACAACAATTTGGTTTTACAGCTTCAGGAAAGTTATATAGTTATTTCTGTAAAGAATGTTTTCTCTATAATTCCTTACAGGACATCACAGCTCCTGCATCTGTGTGAGTTTGTCTGGACTAACAGTTAACTATCTGTTGTCTAACTATGTGCTTAGTAACTTCATTAATCATTGCATTAGAGTTGCTGATGTTTCCCTGACATAGTTCTCCTGTTTTGGTAATATGTTAATTAGTAATATGTCTGTTCTATACTATCAAATCCCTATTACTAATTTCCCTGCAAACTGGCAAGCAGTGGGACACATACAGCCTGTCAGCCTCCTCCTCCCCAGGAAGAGCCTGTTGTAACCACTGATGTGTCACAGAATGAACAGGAATGGGCAAGCAGAGATGAAGATACGGTGCATGAAGGTATATGTCTGTTCAGCACTTCATTTCCTGGAGAGCTGCTGCCTTTTGCATTGCAAATGATTCACACTTCCCAAACTGTGATCGTGATAAACAGGAACAACCAGGTGAGAATCATAGAATGGTTTGAGTTAAAGATCATTCAATTCCAATCTCCCCACCACAGGCAGGGACACCTTCCACTAGACAAGGTTGCTCAAAGCCTCATCAAACCTGGCCTTGAACACTTCCAGGCATGGGGCATCCACAGAATCATAGAATCATAGAATGTTTTGGGTTGTAAGGGACCTCAGAGATCATTTAGTTCCAACCACCCTGCCATGGCAGGGACACCTCCCACTAGACCAGGTCGCTCAAGGCCCCATCCAACTAGTTCTTGAACACCTCCAGGGATGGAGCATCCACAACCCCCCTGGGCAACCTCTTCCAGTGTCACACCACCTTCAGAGTGAAGAATTTCCTTCTAATTTCCAATCTAAATCTACCCTCTTCCAGTTTGAACCCATTACTCCTTGTCCTATCACTACAGGACTCTGTGAAAAGTCCCTCCCCAGCCTTCTCATAGGCCCCCTTCAGATACTGGAAGGCCACAATAAGGTCTCCCTGGAGTCTTCTCTTCTCCAGGCTGAACAAGCCAAATTCCCTCAGCCTGTCTTCATAGAAGAGGTATTCCAGCCCTCTGATCATGTTTGTAGCTCTCCTCTGGACCCTCTCCAATACGTCCATGTCCTTCTTGTGCTGGGACCTCCAGAGCTGAACGCAGTACTCCAGGTGGGATCTCACCAGAGCAGAGCAGAGGGGTAGAATCACCTCCCTCAACCTGCTGGCCATGCTGCTTTTGATGGAGCCCAGGATATGGTTGGCTTTCTGGGCTACACTGGCACATTGCTGACTCATGTTGAGCTTTTAATCAACCAGCACCCCCAAGTCTTTCTCCTCAGGGCTGCTTTCAATCCACTAATTGTCCAGCCTGTATTTGTGCTTGGGATTGCCCTGACCCAGGTGCAGGACATTGCATTTGGCCTTATTGAACTTCACAGACTCTCTGGGCAACCTGTTCCAGTGCCTTACCACCTTCACAGTGAAGAACTTCCTCCTATCTGGTCTGAATTTACCTTCTTTCAGTTTAAAGCCATTACCCCTGTCCTATCAGTACATGCCCTTGTAACAAGTCACTCTCTGGCTTTCTTATAGGCCCCCTTTAGGTGTGGAAGGCTGCTATAAGGTGCAGCTGCAAAGTTGCACCATTTAGACATGCTGAAGACTTGGCCATCATTTTCAACAATGCTCTGGAAAATTCTCTTGGTCCTACATGCTTGCTTCACAGCCAACAGAGAGATTTTAAGACCTGGATTAGTCTTGTTGCACCTTGATCCAGCATTTGAATATCGGGACATTTTGTAATGACCGAAGAGTCTATATAATGGATGGACGGACATTGCCAGAGGACTGGTAGCGTACAGCGCTGCCAAACACCCTCCACAGCCAGGTTTGTCTTCCTCTGCACACTGATTTCCAGCTGAAGCACATGCTCCCCAAATGGCGATGTCCAGGGGTGTTGGGCCTCCCTGGAGGCTCACAGCACGGTCTGCTCAGGACTGAAATGCTTTATTTGAGTGAGACCTTGGGTTTAGTTTTCAGGTGCCCCTGCCCTGCATGAAGTGAAGCTGGGAGGGTGGTGGTGGCCTAGGGCAGAGGGTGGATGCTGTCCAAGCAGGCACGTACAGTGCTCTGGTGACAAACGCTTCTAAGGCACTTCCTTCCCTTTTTCTGTCAGCTCCCTGGCAAAGGAGGGATCTGGAGAAATCAAAGGGGCCAGGCTGGGTGACTGGTGTGGAATTGAGCAGGAGCAGGGGCAGGAGCTGGATCCAGCATGGCCCAGAGGGGTGGCTGGAGTGGGAGGGGATTGCGGGGGCCCCAAGCATGGCCCAGGCTGCCCAGGGCTGTCTCTGACCCTGGCCACCCTCACAGGCTGGCCCTGCTCCCTGGCTGGGCAAAGGCAGATGCGGAAAAAACACCCCAGAGTTCAGACTTGGTGCCCTGAGCAGGCCCATGTGGCAGGGCACAGAGGGACAAGGCTGTTCCTTCCCTGTGCTGGCAGAGAGGCACCCAACGATTTTTGCTGTCCATAAACCACCAATATTTCCTGGTTTAGTGCAAGATAAAAGTTTACCACAACCCGAAGGAATGACTTGAGTAATACTTCTGTTCTCTCTCACCCTCCTACATTCAAGTAGAGCCACCCTCTGAATAGATGAGATTTAGGATGCAAGACTGTGTGTCTTGTTTTTAAAATAGCAGATCAAACAAAAGCAGGTGAAGAAGGGGGAGAGGCATGTAACACACAGGGCTGTTACTTCACATTCAGAAATGTGTTCACAACCTGCCAGTGATGCTGGCAGTGGAGTTTGCCAGAGGAGACCAGCTCCACAGCCATGAGAGGTGGCTTTGTGGGGGATATGCAGAAGGTTGCTCTTGTCCATGTCTGGTAATGATGAGATAGATAACCTGTGTTTATTTCACAAAAAGACTTGTGTGACAACTGGCAGTTGTGGGAGGATCCAGGGTCATCCAGACCTTCGAAGTAAGAGAAGTAACACCTTTGCCTGAAAAGGATGAACTGGAAATAACTGTGGGCCATCAGATTTCTAATAGTCTCAAGCAGTGCATTTTACTGTAGCACAAAGCAGAGCAAACACACTGTTCAGCTAGAGAGCTCGGACAGATGAGGCAGCTAAAAAGAAGAGGGTTTAGGAAAACCAGATCCTGCCCACAGAGACCTTTTTTCCCATCTTGGCCTCTACCTAGCAATTTTCAGAGGCTTCCTTGGAAGAATGTCAAGAAGTCCATCTGTCTCCCACCTGTTTTCCCTGTGTCGCAGCTGTGTTACCTGCTCCATGGTCTTCTGGGCTATTTCTTATTTCTAGATCTGCTGCAGACTCCCTGCTTCAGCTTGACAATCTCTGCTTCCAAATGTCTGCCCAGTATGAACATGCTTCCTCTCAAGAAAGGAAGGATGCCACTCAGATGAAGTCAAACAACTGTTGGCTGTCCTGCCTGTGCCCCCTTCTCTTGCCACACCATCTTTTTGAGCCTGTAACATGTATAAGAGGGCAGCAAAGAAAACAGCCATAATTGCTGCCAGAAGGGCCAAGGTCAGTCCTGTTTCTTTGACGTCAAAGATGCAGATATTGTCTGTTGCTTTTTACTTTGTTGAGCAGTAGGAAGTGCTTTGGCATAAAATTTAGCTTATAAGGAAAGAACAGTTGGAATCTGAGGCATAGAGCTTGTCTGCACTGGTACTTTATTGCAACGGAGGTGAGCATGTGGATTGCAGGTACTCTGCTCCAAATGCATAATTAGCATGCCTTGGGATGGGATAGCTTCTTCTACTTTAAGAACAGATTTTACAGCACCCTCCGTTTAATTTGCACTGAAGGTGTCAGTACGGCAAGCTGGCAGGGTGTGCTGGTGTGCCCTCAGTTCCCATGTCAGTTTATTTAAGCAGTAACTTCCTTGTGTCAACAGGTCTCAAGTATTTATGACTTAAAGGAAGAACACCGCAGGTCCAGAAATCTCCTCCCAGCTTAAGGAGGAAGAAAAACACAGCTTGGATCTATCATTTGCTGCTTGCCACCATGACGTCAACTTGGGGCTGAACTTTCTACCTGTGGCTGGGAGCTTAAATGAACTGACGCCAGAAGAGAAAAGCACTTTCTCTTAGTTTTAGCAGCAAGTAACAGCAGCAACAGAAATGGCAATGAGATGCTGTGTATTCCTCGTTGTGTTACTCAGCCTGATGTTTAGTCCTTTGAAAGGTAAGAAACACTATCTTTTGTTTTGGGATTTATCAGGGCAGCTATTCTGTGGCAGTGAATGGCTTGCTTAGTACTTTCAGCAGCTGCTGAGAGGCTGGAGGTCAGTGGTGATACACAATTCAGCTTTGATTAATTAACAATGAAATATGTCACTGCAAGCCAATAGTTTTCCTTGTTCACAGAACAATGCGAAATCACTGGTGCTTGTGATTAACCTAATTTAGCCTATTCTGAGAGCAGTTTTCAGGACCTGCCCACTAAACCCAGGTAATTCAAGCTCTATTACAGTCACAACAAAAGGTGTGACTGTTCCACCCCAGTACCCAGGGAAAGGAGTGTTCCCACTGGCTTTCTGGCCAGAGGCTCTGTAAACAGTGCCGCCTGAGCAGGCTCGCAAAGCATTTGTTCCCTCCTGTTGAAATTAATTAATGGGAACTTCACCACCAGCTTGAGTGGCAGAGGATTGTGCCATGGTCTATTCAAACGGAAGGGCAGGTATCATTCCTTAAGCCACTTACTACTTTTTCTGGCATTGTGACGAACTTGGTAGTTGCGGGCCAGTGCCTCCGCCCAAACTTACCTGTCCCTGATATTCAGTGACAGATGCGAGGGAGCAAAGGCGTTAGCAGAAGTAGAGTTAAGGCAACTATATGAAGAGTTTGTGGTGACTTGGAGCTGTGAGAGGGCAGGAAATACCAGCTAAAATGGAGATAAAGTTACAAAAGTATGAGCCAGATCAAGACCTTCACTGATGCTGTTAAGCTTGCAACTGGTTACAAATGATTGTGGGTCTCTGTTGGCTGCAGTGAGTGAACATATGTATTTCCAGGAGCATCTACAACATGCTACAGGCTAATTTTTAGCTATAAATTAGAAGCATAGAAGTCTTCAGAATTGTCAGTTAATTGGTTTTCTGTTTGGAGGCTTGTGGGTAACAGCAAGATGTGAAAAATCTTGACCCAAGAGTTACTGAAAGCAACGTCATTGACTTACTTGAAGCGACTTTGTGTCAGGATGAGCCTGCCCAGAAACCTTTTTCATTCTACGCAAACATTGTAAAAGCTTTGCAGGATGTGTCTGTTTGAATAGTACTGGCAAAGGCCCTGCCCTGCTCAGCAGCCAGATGTCTCTGTTATTCCATAACCTTGGTTGTAACGTCCATTTCTTTATCTCCATACTAAATGCCTAAGTCTATTAATGCATCCTGTTCCCTTATACAGAAGGTTGAGCCTAGGCAGATAGAGTCATAAAATAGCCACCTTTGCTCAGGTTACCTTTGACAAGGCCACCAGCAAGGTTCAATTGAAGCTCATGTGCTCTGCTGTCACCACGGATGCAATTCTTCCTGAGTCCAAAGGGTACTCCTGGACAACTGTTAGCCAGAGCCTCTACAAGGCTAACAGTTATAGACTGAGGACTAGATCTGTAAGAGATTACTGCCCCCACATCTGTTTTGAAAAGGCTGTCCAAACAGTACTCCAAAACCATGGTCTGTGGGCAGTGTAGATTAATATAATCATAGGTTATAGGAAAAATGTACATTTCTTTACACTGACTGGGGAAAAATAATGCTGCCCATAGGACTTAGTGACCAACAGAGGCAGAAGACTTGGCAGAGAACTGGCAAAATTGCTCATGTTTCCCCTTCACCTAGAGGAGACCAATGGATTGCTTCAGGTGTTGGCTTTTTGATGTGCCTTTTCTGCATCAACTTTATTGATCAGAAGAAAAACCTTTATAAAATCTGCCTCGCTTTGGATTTTCAAAAACCTACAAAGCCCTTGAAAAGTGGAGTCTACTTTTCAAGTGTCTGTTGAGATTTGCAGTATCTATTTTAATATACCAGCTATAAGTGTGTTAGTGCCAAGGATTTTAGTCACAAATACATCAGTCTTCCAGCTGCATGCTGTTAGTAACTTAGATTAAAATATGATTGCAGCAGCATTAACTCAGAGTAAATACGTTTATTCCTAACTCATATATTAAATAATTCAGATTAAAGTTAGATCATATGATCCAAACTGGACATTTGTCAGTACTACACATTTATCAGCAAGACTGTTTTCATATTTGTTCTTCTACATTTAGATAAAAAATACCCCAAACATTCCTTATATACAAGTTAAGAATGACACAGTTTAAATATAAAATAAGCATCCTAAAAATAAATACATACAATACTTTGGAAGAATAAACACAGCAATAGGTAATGCCAAAACAAAAACATGAGGAAAATTTTCTTCAGTTGTTGTCCATTATCAACCAGGTTTCACTTTTTTTCAGAAGGAATTATAACAAGGAAGGAAAGGAATGACAGAAAATAATGTATACTGTCATAACTGCATGGAAGGGTAGTCCTGGGAAAGGAGTCTTGATACCACTGATGATAATTTAGCACAATATGCATTCTTTGAGTAAAAATACTCAACTTCAAATGTCCATTTCACTTCGTTACAGCACAGGAGACGTTACCAAAGGCAGTCATTCTTCCATTGCTGCTCTGAAAGAGTCCAAACAGAGTTGTTAATGATACTTCTTCTGAGAGCATCTTCCATAGGCGCAAAGTATATCTTGCAGTAAATGCATAATTTGTGGATTTAGCTGAGGTCTATAGCAGAATCAGAATAAGTCACTGTGAACGTGTGAACTATGGAGTGCAAAGTCACATAAAACTAATTAAAAAGACTGCAGCTACTGAAGATGCATGACGGTAAAAGCAATGCTTGTTTAACGGATGAGAAAAACAAACTAAAATAAAAGGACACAGTGGCAACTCTGATAGTAGGTGAGACCAAACCTCTGCTGGATCTCAGGCTCTGGCACATGTACTATGCATGGGATGTCCATGACACTGCTCTGGCAGCTACCGCTGCAATGTGGTGCTGCCTTGAAGTAACCAAAAGAGTTTTCCTGAGATGACGCATGCAGCTATCAGCAATAATGTGAAAATGGTACAGGGGAGAAAAGAACAAAAGGTGAAACACTGCAATTGGTGGGCAAAATGAAAGGCCAGAGTGTGGTAGAAGACCTATGAGGGAAAACACAACGTCAAGGGATATTAAATGTCCTCTACACAGAGAAGACACAAAGACCTGCAGGGGACAAAGGCACAGTGACAGAGCGGAGGGCGTGCTGGCTGTACGCAG